>RJVU01071502.1:6152505-6191035 GCA_003731715.1 Anabarilius grahami
TTTATATCACTTTCTCACCGATGAGTGGTCGGGCGCGGACAACTCTTATCCACTGCGCTCCTGATTGGTTCACGGAGATTGCGTGGGAAGGCGGGATCAGGAAAGAGTAGGCGGGTGTTAGGGCAAGTCCACTCAAAATTTGAATCATCAAGTTCCTCTTCAGCCTGGGGTGACAAAGATATTATATCTTTATCATTATATATGATTAGAGAAACAAGTAAACAACCAGTGAAAATGAGCTTAGTTAGTTGTATTACGTAACAGTTCGAAATATGACTTGAAAGCAGAACTGAATGAGTAAGGTGACTCTGACCAGTGTTACAACATAGAGAGACAAGCAGAACTGTTATAGTGCTTATGTGCAGTACCATATTGTTGACGACAGGGGGCGCCTGTGAGTTTGAGGCAGTGGAGAGGGAGAGAGGCAGCAGATGAGCTTCTGTGGTAAAGACGTAGTCCTCCACATTAAAAGGCAAATCCTCCTCCTCAGCAAACAGCAGAAACAGGTACTTAAACATCTCCGCCAGGAAAAACGAGTCCATGCTGAAACAAGTGGGTGGTGATGAAGAGAAATAAATATGCCGTGAGACAGCTTGCCACCCACTCTTTACTCATAAATGCTCTCTTTACAGAATCCACTCAAACTATTTGTACAGAAATATACCACAAACCAACATCCTCTTTAACTATCCACAAACTCCAGCTCTTACCGGTCCTCGTGACTCCCCGTCCTCACGTCCTTCATAGCAGCAAAGCCACAGGGAACCCGAGCAAATCGGTTCAGGTTCTCCAGTACGGTGCGGCCCACCTCCAGGTAATATGGATCTCTGGTTGCCTTCAGAGGAAATCCACAGTTAATCATTCGTATTATCTCCATGGTTTACTACATTAAAATACACGGTTGAATGCACCTCAGCAGGAACAATGCAGTGTGAAGGGGGTCACATTTGCAAGTTGATAAGAAGGAAAATGATGGAGAGTGAAGGAGATGTTGTATTGAGATTTGTTTGAGAACTCAGTTGTACCTTGTAAAGGAAGTAAGTGCTTTCTGCAAACTCTGGCCGCAGGGGGTGCTGAGCCCAGTGAACCCTGAAATCAGTGGTGAACGCCTGGCGAGACAGTACGTGATGGAGCAGGGCAGTCAAGAAGAGTTTATAAACCACAGACCATGATGATATTCAAAAGACAGACAGCAGAAAAAAGGAACTACCTCAGGAAGGAAGTTGTGTTTCTTGGTAACCTGATAAAGCATTTCATGCGTCTCTATGGCCGGCCGGATATCTCCCTTTAACACCTGCAAAGAGCAAAACTCTCATGTTTGGACTTTCATAACAAACTAAGAGAGACAAAGACAACACTGATTTCTCACCTGCAATCCTGGGAAAAAGGCAAGCAAGGAGTCCATCCAGGTGCGGGCTGGCAGCAGGGGTTTGTGGATGTGGACGTCCAGTAACAGAGGAGGTTGGCTGATGTACTTCATAATGGATGCATAGTGCTGGAAAAATATGCCAAGCGATCACAATTCATGAATACAGACAAGATAAAGAGACCCGTTATTTCATGGCAGACAAAACTAAAATGCGAGTCACATTAGATTAAGTATGATAAATTATTTTGGACCCTACAATTACAGGCAACATGTTCCAGAGCTTCTATTCTGAATAAATGAATGATCAATTATAAAATAAATAAAGCAATAAAATAAACATAAAGATAGTAATTCAAAATGTTAAAATATACAATCCACTGTAGTCTACTAAAATAAACAAATAACAAATGAATGAACAAATAAATAAATATAAAAAGTAATAAATCATAATGTTAAAATACACAATCTACTTTAGTATACCAAAATGTATATAAATGGAATATAAAAAATACTCAAAATATTACAATTCAATCTAATAATAATAATAATAAATAATTATAAATTAATTAAAAATATGTAATAAAATATAAAAATAATAATTCCAAATATACAAACTACTCCAGTCTACTAAGGATAAAAAAATAAAAAAATAAAAACATAAATACATACATGCATATTTATTCAGAATGTTAAAATACGCAATCTACCCTCTTCAAAGTAAATAGGAAATGGTGTTGCAAAAAATGCAGGGTGGGACTTAATTTTATCCATCTGGGATTGATTGGATTAGTAAAGTTGTCTCAATATGACAGGTGTTTAAAGGAAAGGGCTTGAAAAGTAAGACGGCTTGGTGACGTAAGCCGAAAAGGAGATTATGATGACTTTAACAAAATAATGAGTGATACTCACAGTGTTAAAGCGCTGCAGAAATTGGTCATCTCCCAGTAATATATAAGCCTTCATCAAGTACTCATAATAGGAATCTATGCCTGCTCCAACTCCGCTGTCTGTTAAGGGAACAGTTAAAAAAACATCATGATTCTGACTTGACTTTTACCTAATTTGTCTGTATATGAGCACAGTTGTTTTATGTTTTGGGTGGGTTGTTGGGTATAGTTTAGCCTCACCTCTGCGGACCCACTCTCCTGAGTGGATGTTGATGGTTGTTCCCACTAGATTACTGTTCCTCTGTCTCTTTTCCCAAAGGAAGTCAAGAGCTCTTCTCGCATGAGCCTGCGAACAATACAACAAAACACCATCACCTAAATAATGGCCTACTTCAATAGATTTAGTCATCGTAAGTCTCTTTTACCACACAAAATAAGAACATTCCTGACCTCATGATACTTTTCATAGTGCACAAAAAAACGGGTAACGCTAATGCTGTCTGTGTCTTACAAATGGCACAGCTATGTCATAAGAGATCTATGCTGTAATTCTGTAGACTGAATGAGTACAAACATTCCAGAAATCAACACTTTAGGCCAAAATGACGTCAGTGCTCCATTGTTAGTTTGTTACAAAACAATCACAACAGTATTTCTGCTAGCTTGGTGACCTTAAATGCTCTAGACAACATGAATTATACAGAACACAAGGTTTTCAAATATTTCTCTGGAGGTTAATTAAGGACACTAAGAAATAAATATTTATCTGGAGGTCATATTTCCAAATGTTATAACTTCAGAAACTCAACAAAACTGACATTTGTTCACATTTGCAACACAAAGCCGTTGTGATATTTTACCTCAAATGTGGGGTCCCCAGTAAAGCGGCTCAAGGCTGCAAATTCAAGGATGATTGTCCCGGCACAGGCGGTGCAGGTATCCGTCTCAGTGCCTGTGCGCGTCTCGGGTCCACGGACTCCATAACGCAGGTTCACCTGTAAATGCAACCAATCATTAATCAGAGTCATAATCAAGGTGATTTATCCCAGCCGGATTTACATTAATATACACTACCATTCAAAAGTTTGGGGTCTGTAATTTTTTTTAATGTTTTTGAAAGAAGTCTCTTATGGCTTTTATTTATTTTATAAAAATACCGTAATATTGTTTAATATTATTACAATTTAAAATAAATGTTTTGTATTTTAATATATATTAAAATGTATTTTATTCCTGTGATGGCAAAGCTGAATTCTCAGCATCATTACTCCAGTCTTCAGTTTCACATGATCCTTCAGAAATCAGTCTAATATGATGATTTGGTACTCAAATATCATTTCTTTTTATTACCAATGTTGAGAACAGTTGCACTGCTCAATATGATTGTGGAACCTGCAATACAACTTTTTTTCTGGATACTAACAGCATTTATTTGAAATAGAACAATGTCTTTATTGTCACTTTTGATCATTTTTAATATGTCCTTGCTAAATAAAAGTATTAATTTCTTACAAATAAATAAATAATTAGGGATTAACATTCAAGCGGACATTAGAGTTAACAGAATGACATTAAAGTAGGTTAATTAATAAATAATAATTATTGGTAACACTTTACATTAACGTCTTATTGGTTAACATTAGTTAATGCATTAACTAACATGAACTAACAATAAGCAACATTTTTACAGCATTTATTAACTTCTGTTAATGATAGTTAATAAAAAATTTTCATGTTAGTTCACAGTGCATTAACTCAGTGTTTCTCAAACTTTTCCTGCCATTCCCCATTATGGAGGTAGGGAAGGGTTCCGAGCCCCACCTGTCCCCAATCGCCCCAACAAAATGTTAAAAAACTAGACTAAGTTTAATACATTTAAAATGTATTAATTTATTTTATTAACATTACATTTTAAAACATTAGATCAAATAACAGCATTAAAAACTTTATTTATTATATATAAATTATAAATTAAATATTATTTGAGGGTTTTATTGTTTCCATGGCAACGCGTCGGACTTGTCACGTCACACACCGCAGCCACAATAAACACTGTATGACAGATGTAACGCTTTTATTTCGTTTCTCCTTTTTTTTCAAAATATTCACAAACTTGCTTACCATGTCATCAACTATCTGATATTCCGATTCTCAAATATGTATAAGTGAGTGTGTTTTGTCGTTTAAAAACGTTAATAAATGATCTTGATCTTGATAACTGATACATTTTTAAGATCGAAAATTTGTTAACATTAGTTAATGATTAACTAATGTTAACAAATATTCGATCTTAAAAATGTATCAGTAAATGTTGAGATTAACATTAATAAAGATTAATAAATGTTATAGAAGTATTGTTAATCGTTAGTTTATGTTAACTAATGTACTTAACTAATGTAAACAAATGAAACCTTATTGTAAAGTGTTACCGAATTATTTTTATTTGAGAATAAAGCAGATGCAGAGTATTACACAGGGGTATCGCAAGTCATTAAATTAGCATAGCTCTATGCAGGAAATCTGCTTCCTTAGACAATATTCAGTTAAGCGCTCATTATAGAAATAAATTGCAGAATGCTATGATGGACCAATCAGAATCAGGTATTCTCAAGAGACACATGTAATAAGTTGAAAATGCTTTGAGACTGAAGGTCTGTAATATAAACTAACAGCAACTGTGAAACGGGTGGTCATGCTGTTGATGAGACGTGCAGCCATTGTGGGAAGTCACAGAGTTCAGTTCCCTAAGGTAGACATTCAACAAACCAACGCAATGCCCAGAACAGCAGAATCAACAGAAATGTTCTGAATGTGTGTATAGACATAAAGATAAATGCTTACAAACAAAACAAAGAAAAACAAAAAAGCCATTTCATGTCCAACATATTTTCATGATGACATTTTAATCGTTCATATTGCATACGCAATGCATGTACGTGTGCGCGACCACTCACTCTAGGGTACGGCAGGCCACTGCTGGTGTTAAATGCAGGCAGCAGTCTGAGTCCAAGATCTTTGGCCATGTGCAGCAGCTCATTCTGGTACCAGAGCATTCGACCACTTTCTTTCATCATGACAGCCATGGAATGGCCTCCCAGCAGTCCACTAAAAGAACAGTAAAGATTTACACAAGCAAAACAGCCACAATTTACTATATAGATTTAAAATGCCACGTCACGTCAGTCCATTTTGAAACTCGGACGGAGATGTCTTACTCACCCCAGCACCCGGATGTTGGTCTCGAACACAGACACCACAATGTCATTATCCAACCGTACATCCTTCACCACTCTCCTCACCGCCGCCTCAAACTCCACCGTCTTATTTAACAGCTGTGAGATGTCAGAACAGGTCATGAGCAAACAGCCTTGGGTTTAACTGTACATATTTGTGTTTGCAAGAGGTTTCAAGTTCTGCTTGAGATGTTACTCACTGCAAGAGTGTCAAGAGTGTCAATAAGGGTGAGGGAGAACCTGACGGAACGGGAAAACATGTTTTCATCTCTGTTTTCAACATTTCTTTAATAATCAATTAATAAAAAGAAATTTCTACACATTTCCAACTAACTTACTTCCCCAGGGCATCATCTATATCCCCTCGACTGGGCTCTAGTCCACGTACTCGCCCACGGCAAGTCAAAGGCATCAGCTCGTCTGCGGGGTAGGCATGGTCCTGTCAAAATGAAAAGAACAGTGATGAAATGAAATGAAACCAGGCAGATTTTAATTATAATGCTGTTCTCTCAAACATTAATCTGTGTCCCCTATCCTCGCAACTCTCCTGTTTGCTTGGTTTTTTTTTTTTAAACAGGAGCCTATCAAATTTCAGTTTCACACATCTTACATTTCCAACCTGCTTAGAGACACTTCTGGGCATACCAGAGACTTCTGGGAAGTATTTTACACTTGTCAGGAACATTTATTGGCAAACTAGCAATGTTATAGGGATAGTTCATCCATAAATAAAAATTCAGACATCATTTATTCACCCTCATGTTATTCCTAATTTATATCACTTTCTTTCTTCTGTGAGACATGAAGATGTTTTAAAGAATTGTTTTTTGTCCGTAATCTGAAAGTCAGTGGGGTCCAAAACAACACTGAACTCTACTGACTTTTTAATATATGGACAAACATTTCTACAGAAAGAAAAGTTAATTTAATTTAATGTGCCGTAGTTACACTTGTGAAATGCATTTAATAGTGTAATAACAGTAAATTATGCATAATTACATGCAAGACAAACCTTAAGCCTAAACCTATAATTATGTTGTTAATTAATATTACTCAGAACTTATTTGTGTAATTACACTGTAACAACGGAACATGAAAATAAAGTGTGACCAGAAATGCATTCACATTTTTTGAAAAATAAAAATAAAAAATACTTTCAGCATGGACGCATTAAATTGGTCAAAAGTGACAGAAAAGACATTTGTAATGTTACAAAAAGATCATTTATTCACCCTCATGTTATTCCTAATTTATATCACTTTCTTTCTTCTGTGAGACATAAAGATATTTTAAAGAATAGTTTTTTTGTCCATAATCTGAAAGTCAGTGGGGTCCAAAACAACACTGAACCCTACTGACTTTTGTAATGTATGGACAAAAATTTCTACAGAATTCTACAGAAAGAAAAGTTAATTTAATGTGCCGTAGTTACACTTGTGAAATGCATTTAATATAGTGTAATAACAGTAAATTATGCATAATTACATGCAATTTAATCCTAATCCTATAATTATGTTGTTAATTAATATTAATATTAACTTATTTGTGTAATTACACTGTAACAACAGCACATGAAAATAAAGTGTGACCAGAAAGGCATTCACATTTTTTGAAGAAAATAATAAAAAAATACTTTCAGCATGGATGCATTAAATTGATCAAAAGTGACAGTAAAGACATTTATAATGTTACAAAAAGATTTCTATTTCAAATAAATGCTGTTCTACTCTAATTTCTTATCATTAAAGATTGATTTTCACACAAAAATATTAAGCAGCACAACTGTTTTAAACATTGATAATAATAAGAAATGACCAAATCAGCATATTAGAATGAATTCTGAAGGATCATGTGACACTGAAAACTGATGCTGAAAATTCAGCTTTGCCATCACAGGATGTTAAATTAGTATGTTAAAATACTTTAAAATAAAAAAAAAACATTTTAATATTATTTCGCAATAGTGCTGTTTTACTGGATTTTTGAAATGAATACCGCATGGTGAGACTTGGTGATTCTAAGAAACTTCTTAAAAAAAACATTTAAAAATGTACATAGAAAAACTACACAGAACTTTGGATGCAGATGGAAATTTCCAAGTGTACCCAGCTGTCAACAAGAGAAGTTATCAGTCACTGTGTACATACCATGTAGTTCTGATAAGCGTGGTCAAACATTTCCAGCACTTGGTTCCTGAGAAGTAAAGGCATTTATTAAATTAAGAAAAACACAGTTTTTAATCATATAGCAAGCAATTCATAATTATACATGTCCACACATACCTCAGTTTGCTCTTCTCATCTCTGCTCATGGTCTCAGACAACCTGATGGAGGTTCCCATAAAAAACAGCAGCAAAAAAGCAGGCAACATTGTTGCAGAATGAAGCATCCCAACCTTCATGTAGATGAAGACACCCTAGGCAACTCTTTAATGCCTCAGATGTGTTTATTAAGCACCAAGTTAGAGTTCCACCACCTCTGGTCCATCATTTTCAAATTTAATGTAAAAAAATAAGATGCAGGCCAGATTCAGTAACACCCACAGCATTTGAATACATTCACCGTTCCGGCTCAATAACTGTATAGTTCCTGTTCTTATCTAAACGTCTCTCTTGGATGAATGCAGCTCTGGTGCATTTCTGAGATGCTTTTAGTGTCTATTATAAAATGACTAAAGAAGGAAGCTCGATCAAGTCACTTTTCATTAGTGTTGGTCAGCCAGCTGCTGTTGTCACATCTGCCTGTCACCTTGATAACACGTTGGCACCCATGTGAAACACTGGCATGCTACACTCTATTGAGTATCAGCTATAAAACAACAAAATTACATCACTGTAGATCCCCAGCAGAGACAGGCTCAAGAGGAGCTCCAGATGGGGCCATGGAAAAAGATGCTTTGTCTCTAATAGCAACCATCACCATGGGTGACACGATCAGCAGTTTACATCCCCAGAAAGAAGGAGAGAACGCATCGTATTGATCCCACTAGAACTTATAGCAATTAGTTAGATAGTATGCAGGTCCCAATCCCATCTTCGTCAAACTAAAAACAAGATTAAACCATGTAGAAAATGCTACGGCGTTATTCAAAAATAAAATATCCAGCGAAATGTTGTTGTCAAGATGATTTGCTGAAAAAGAAAAGATGAATTAACCCGTCACGCTTTGTTGTTTAGCTCGCCGGCTAACCCGTCGATGACAGCTCGGCACCAGTGGGCATATGTTTTTGTGGCATAAACGCTGCTGTAACTAGCGGAAAGAGCTTCTTAAATCTGTTCTTCTATCATCCGCGAGTGACTAGATGGTCCATTCAGCTCCCAGATTCCGATAAATAAAAAATATTCCTTGTAAGAGTGATTTTATATCAGATGTAATACAAAGGGCCAGAGGTCTCTCTCAGGATCGCTGAGTGAATGATGATCACCACAGTCTTACGCCAGATCATAGGCAGACGTCAACATCCGCATCCGGGTAGCGCCGAGAGTACACGCCCCGCAGAGCCATGACGCCCCGTAAACGGTGTGGCGCAGAAACTACAGTTCCCAGCTTGCTTTGCAAGCAAACTTTTTACGCTTGCAATATTTTAAAATATATATATATATATAAACATATTAAAAAATATATGAATATTAAAAAAAACAAAAGAAGCCTGATATATTAATAAAATATTAATATTCTTTGTTATGCATTTCACTGAAAGTACACGTCGTATCATTGTCTGCTTTAAATTTATTTAAAATTCTTTCATTCATTACAACACATTTCTTAATATAATGTATACAAGTCCTCTAAATAAAATTAAAAAGTTACTGCCTTGTCATCACATATTTCTTTTCAAGATGTAGCAAAAAGTGCTTATGCTTCCGTAAGCATGCATCACATGATTGCCTCGTGCAGTGACGTCATGTCCAAACAAGTACAGTAGTACAACAGTCAGTGCAGTGAAAAGTGGATACTGTCCGAGCTCATTGAACGCTTTTAGCGAACTAAAGAGAAAGGTAAGCGACTGTCTTTTCATTGTGGACCGAATTCAAATGTAATTGGTCGGTCAAGGTGAATGATTATGTGGTCATTTGGCGAAAGAAAATACAACTTCAGACTTTTCAGGACCATTTAAAATCTGATTGCATCAAATGTATAACATGTTATGTCCATGGAATCGTTCAGTCTGCTTACGCAATTGACGTTTCTCGTTGTTGTGTACGTTACGCAGAGATGTCTCGAGGCGTAAAAAAGCTCACTGGTCTCGTGGCAGCTACATTCACTCCACTTACCGCAGAAGGGTGAAATAATTCATTTCTCAATAAATGCTTTACACAATCTTATACCTGACGTGCAGCGATTTGGTTATTGTTATTCAACCTTTGCTCTTTTTAGGGAGATCAATCTCTCTGTAATTGGACCATACATTGATTACCTAATAGAAAAACAGAATGTCAAGAGTGTGTTTGGTAAGTCAAACCTATTAATTTAATCAAAGATTTGGGGAAATAATCCAGCATGTTTTCTCATTTATATAATTTGTAATCTAAACCACCTTGTTTTTTTGTAGTTAACGGCACAACAGGTGAGGGCTGTTCTCTAACTGTGGACGAAAGGAAGCAGCTTGCTGCAGCTTGGTGCCAACATGGAAAGGGCAAGTGAGTTATAGCATGTTATTCAGCATCGGGCAATGATTATGTCCTAGGGGTTGTCAAAGTTACTGACATAATGACATTTTGACATAATGTTAACAGAAAAACATTTTTTATTTATTATGCGAAGGTCACAGTTGCATTAAGCATTTTGTTTACTGTGCCTTCATCGTTTATTTTTTGCTACTTCTCAGGTTTGTTGCTTGTATAAATATTGCTGACCCAGACATTCCATTTTAAAATAGGCAAATCCAGCATAAGAAATTTGAAATATTAATTTTAATTCGAAAACTATAAAAATATAAACAAAAAGTGGGAGAAAGAATCATAAACAATTTCAACATTTGTTGTGTGAAAATGATTTGCATAAATTTTTACATTTCCACCACAACCAGCAGTTTCACTCCTAATGATTAATAATGTCAAATTATATGAAAAGTGTGAACATGTTATTTAATTGTCTTGTGTGTTTAGCATACATCCATTTCTAGCTATGAAATTAGTCTTAGCAAGACAACGGAGTTGGCCAAAAACAATTAAACTATCATTTCCAACACAAAATGCTTGTATTTCCTGTGAATCAACTTCAAGATACATATGTGGTGGATATGATTCGGAAAACAATGACAAAAATAACAAAATTCTCCTGTGATGCAATAAGTATGTCCACTGTTGGACATTATTGTTTAAGATTGTCCATAGCCTAAGAAAACACCCTAATACACATCTTCATCTAACTTTTTTTCTCATAGAAGTTGCCATTGCTAGAGTTTAACATTTTTTATACTTTATGTGTGTGTTCAGGCTTGAGCAAGTGGTTGTTCATGTTGGCTGCATGAGTATAAAAGACTCTCAAGAACTGGTGAGCACACTGCTTAACATCCCCTTTCATGCACATACCACTTTTCTTAAATGCACTTTCATAACTGCAGTCCCACATATATATCTCTCCTGCCATTTGTTCCCATGTTTATCCATTCAAGTTTCAGCACGTTCAGATAAACAGCTAGTTCTCTCCTCGTGACTGTTTAAAAATGCTGACTGGATGTTTTTTACCTTCCTTCAGGCTCGGCATGCCGCCAGTATAGGGGCTGATGCCATAGCAGTAATCTCTCCTTCCTATTTCAAACCCATTAATGCAGGTTTTAACCCCCTTTTTCTAAACGCTACTTAATTAATCTTATGTTACCAAATGTGCTTTTGTATAATTGTCATAAAACAAATGACCTTTCTCTTTTCACAGATGCATTGAGGTTGTTTATAAAGGAAGTGAGCGCCTCTGCTCCAGATCTTCCGATGTATTATTATCATATTCCAGGCATGACCGGTGTTGCATGTAAGAGCAGCCCCATGTGTCATCATTACTGGCAGTCAAAACACTGACGCCTTTCTAAATTCTTGAATATTGCACAGTACTCATTTTTTTAATGAGTCAGATTCACAAGTGAGAGACTGACTAATTGACTTCCTCCTGGTCTCAGTTTTCACTTTATTTATTTTTTTTCAGTGGAGGCAGCTGATGTGCTACATGGGATAGAGCGGATGATCCCCTCATTTCAGGGAGTGAAATACAGTGGGACCGACCTGAGGGATCTTGGACAGTGCGTCTGTTATAGTCAAGCCCATAACTGGTCTGTCTTGTACGGAGTGGATGAGGTATGAAATCTCCTCACTCGTTCATCTATTTTTGTGACTGGTTTTGATTTTATGTTTTGCTTGACACTTTGTTACATAGCAACTCTTGGGAGCTTTGGTACTAGGTGTTCATGGAGCAGTAGGAAGGTGAGTGCCAACATCATTGCATCTTACAACTCTTTCTCTGGCCTCAGTTGCCAAAAATTCATGACCTTTCACTGTTTTTTTTTTTCTGATTCGTGATAATACATTGGCTATGTTTCCATACAAATTTGCATATTTAACTTATACACAAAATTGGAATATCTCATAAAACTTTTGAGAATAAAGCACCATTTCCATCCCATGTGTTTAAGAGAACTAAATCATCACTTTCTGGTGAAATTGGTGCAAAATAAAAATGGAAGTTGTTGCACCACCATGGTTTTGTGCCTCAGAGCGCACAGACAAAATACGCTGTCATGTTATCTTGCGTTTGGAGGTGGATGCCTGGTGTTTTGGAACGCAATCGTGTGATACACTTTTGGGAGGTTATTATACCAAATCATTCTAATGACAGACTTTGGCTCAGGCATTTCAGAATGATTAAACCAGGGTTGCCAGGTTTTCACAACAAAACCCGTCCAATTGCTACTCTCAACTAGCCCAATCGCGTTTCAGGGGGGTCCCCCAGTAAAAATCGCGTTCCAGGGGGTAAAATCTGCATTTTTGGTGGGGTTCCCCTGGTAAAATTTGCATTCCAGTGGCCAAATATCATGTTATTTGGGGTCGCTTCAACTCTTGGACATGAAAAACAACCCGCAGTTAACAGTGTTAAAGTAGCCCAATTCCACAGGAAAACTGCAGACTTGGCAACACTGGATTAAACTTGAGATTTAAAATTTGAGATGCTGTGCAATGAAATTGATTCACTGGTTAGTCCAGTTATCCAATCACATCCTCTGTTGAGGCAAAGTCATGTGAGTTTTTGCTGCGCATCAAGATATTTATTTGGTAAATGTGTTCTCATCATAGTTTGTGCATGTCTTCTTATCTGATTAAAAAAAAAGATCTACCTCTATTGAACAAATAAATTTTTTATGCACATTTTTAGAATTTTTAGCACCTCTTAAAATATTTTCATCCAGCATTTTTTTATGCGATATCCCAAAATTTGCATAAAAATGGTTGGTTGGAAACATAGCTATTGTATCGTTCAGTGTCTCCTGTGGCTGATTTGCTTAATGGCAGTAGTGTTTGTTTGTTTTGTTTTATTTATTTATAAAGCACAATTAAAACAACACCAGGTTGACCAATGTGCTGTACAACAAAAACTAGAAACAGGAGACCAACAGCACAAGTAGCTTCAGTTTTGTATTGCCTTTTTATTTTAAAACTGCAATAACAACTGATACACATTTATGTTTAAAGGTTATGGCTTGACAATAGATTGCAGAAAAACCAGTACCTGCTGACACACTTTTGTTGCTTAAAAAACTTAGCCTATAATGCATTGCTGAAGACCATGCAACACTCTCTCTATCCTCTCCAGCACATATAACTACCTTGGGTGCATAGTGAACCAGATGCTTTCTGCTTTTGATAATGGCAACCACATGCAGACCAGAGCCCTGCAGGTACGTCATTCATGTGCATTTCTCATTTAGTGCTGCTTTAATTTGGGGCGTTTTTACTTCATCCGCATGTTTTCAGTTTAATGAATACATTTTCAGTTTAATGAATTTGCTTCTCTGTTTACAGTTTGAATTTATGGAGGTCATCACATTTGCTAAGAACCTTGGTGAGTTGACTGTTTTGCATCTTTCAAATGTTCGGGGTTGGTAAGATCTTATGGCTGCATTTATTTGATCAAAAATACAGTAAAAATGTGAAAGATTGATGCAATTTAAAATAACTGTTATCTATTTTAATATATTTTAAAATGTAATTTATTCCTGTGATGCCAAAGGTGAATTTTCAGTAGCCATTACTCTAGTCTTCAGTGTCACATGATCCTTGTAATATGCTGATTTTTTTTTTAAGCAATATTTAAATCAGTTGTGCTGCTTAATAATATTGTTAAGACTGTGACACATTTTTTCCAGGATTCTTTTATGAATAGAAAGTTCAGAAGAACAGCATTTATTGGAAATATAAATCTTTTGTAACATTATAAATGTCTTGACTGTCACTTTTGACCAGTTAAATGTGTCCTTGCTGAATAAAATTATTAATTCCTTTAAAATATAAAATCATACTGACCCCAAACCTTTGAATGGTATTGTACTCCCAGTAGAGCTGTGATGTGTCAGTAAGACATTGCTTTTGTTGTTGTTGTGCATATTATAGGGAATGTTTTATTAACTTTATTCCATCATGTATGCTCTGCAGGGTTTGATGTGGCCGTGAATAAGCAGGTGATGAGTGAAGTGTCAGGGTTAGTGCTGGGTCCTCCCCGACTCCCGCTGCTGCCTTGCCCTGTTTCAAAGGCCCAGGCTATAGCACAGAAAATCAAGGACTTCTCTCAGAGACATTAAAATAAAAGTGGAAATTTCAGTGAGCCTGCATGAAATTGCAAAAAAAAAGGTTTGTATTGTTATCAAGCTGTAAACCGTTCCATATTTCTTTACACTACAGTATGTTGATGTACTGTATCTTTTATATGTGCATGCTTTTTACATTTCGTACTTTATACTTGGATTGCCTTTTTTATTGTTTTGTTTGTTGTAAACGCACATATAAAGTCTTAAGCATTTATATACTTTATATAACTAATAACATTACAATGAAGGTAGAAATTTTAATGAACTTACTTGAATTACCCTAAAGAGTTATGAATAATCCTCAGCGTTACTGATTTCTTTACACCATTGATGTACTGCACCTTGTATACCTCAATGCGTATTTTGTATGTTTATTTTTTCTTGTCTTAAGCTGAAATGTGTTAAAACACCCACATTTTCTTTCTGTTTTGTTACACATATTCTTTAATACTGTCTTAATTTTGGCTGGTGCTGATGTCACTGTTAATAGACCACACAGTTTTAATCTTGGAGTTTCTTATGTTTGCAGATTTGTTTGTTTCCACATACAAAAAGGGACATTTTTGTATCTTTAAATTCTCTGAGTAAAGATTATTATTCATTATTGAATCCAAGTCATTCCTTTGAAATTCTAATTCGAAATCCTGAATAATAAATAATCCTGAAATATGCCTGTTTTAATTTGAAATTTCTATTTTAATGAGTTTGGTCAGCAGTGGCTTTTTATTCTTCTCATTGAAGATTTCCTAATTTCTGCTTGATGGAGAAGTTGAGAAGGGACAGAATATGTCTTTCTGTCTCTGAATATTCCAGCAGTCATAATGCTGTTATGTCACATGTATTTCCCAATATCATCTGATTTCCTCCCTGTTCAAGCCTGTGGTGAAAATCTGCCTGACTGGAGCAAATTGAACCTTTTAAGTGGATGAAATGCTCCTGCTTCCTCTGTCTTTTGGTTTAATCTGATAATCTCGCATAAACAGCACCTCAGGTGACATTTCCGGTTTTAGATAATTCAAATTAATATAATGAAATCAAGTCTGAAAATGTAATGTTTTTTTCCTAAATACATGTTTGTGTGGAAACGTAGGAATGGTATGTTCCATGTTTCACTACTTTCATTACCTCAGGAGTCAGGACACACTGGCCTAGACTGCACTATCACCACCTAATCAGTGTTTTTTAGTGCTGATTTCACAGTGTGCCTAAAAAAAGTGCAGTATTACACAGTACATGACCATTTATCAGAAGGAACAACACTAGCAATTTCCTCCCAGTGAGAATCCGAGTAAAGGAAACAACTGTCTGCAACAGACACTTAAAATTCATGTCATGACCACGTTTCCTCTAGAAAAAGCTGTCTGACTACAAATTAGAGACTGTTTTTATGGACACATATGTGGATACACTTTTTACATTTCTTTTGAAACGTCTCGTGTTATTATATCAAAGTTTTTGTATTTCTGATTCTCTGAGATTGTCTGGTTCTTGACTAGTTTTTTTATTATTATTTATAGGGGAGAGCGGGGTAAGTTGTCACACGTTTCACACTGTCTAACATTTACTGAGCACCATACATCACAATGGTATAAATGTCATACCAAATGAAAGAAGGAAGTCTTGGGCACAAATGTTGTATTCATTACATTTTCATATCTTATCTCATTACGGACTTGTAGACTGTTGAATAGAGAATGTGCACTTGTGACAATTTGCCCCATCAGCGGGTAAATTGTCACACTAGATTATCTAAAAATAAGAACACAACTACTTAATTGTTATTATTGATTTTAATTTTTAAATTCAAACCAGAACTGGAAATATAAACAATCATGCCTAGAGAATTTGGAAAAACAATTATTTCAATCAAAACACATTAAGTGGCAAGACCACTTTACTTTGAACTTAAAACTCAAACTTTCTCTGGCTTGCACATAGATCCATGATAACTGAATGGAATACTGCAGATAACTTGCTTAATTTAACATGTTTAATCTCTGAACATAACTGACTTAACATGTTGAACCTCTTTTTTGAGCATGTTCTACAGGTCCTTCTCAAAAAATTTGCATATTGTGATAAAGTTCATTATTTTCCATAATGTAATGATAAAAATTAAACTTTCATATATTTTAGATTCATTGCACACCAACTGAAATATTTCAGGTCTTTTATTGTTTTAATACTGATGATTTTGGCATACAGCTCATGAAAACCCAAAAATTCCTATCTCAAAAAATTAGCATATCATGAAAAGGTTCTCTAAACGAGCTATTAACCTAATCATCTGAATCAACTAATTAACTCTAAACACCTGCAAAAGATTCCTGAGGCTTTTAAAAACTCCCAGCCTGGTTCATTACTCAAAACCGCAATCATGGGTAAGTCTGCCGACCTGACTGCTGCCCAGAAGGCCATCATTGACACCCTCAAGCGAGAGGGTAAGACACAGAAAGAAATTTCTGAAGGAATAGGCTGTTCCCAGAGTGCTGTATCAAGGCACCTCAGTGGGAAGTCTGTGGGAAGGAAAAAGTGTGGCAAAAAACGCTGCACAACGAGAAGAGGTGACCGGACCCTGAGGAAGATTGTGGAGAAGGACCGATTCCAGACCTTGGGGGACCTGCGGAAGCAGTGGACTGAGTCTGGAGTAGAAACATCCAGAGCCACCGTGCACAGGCGTGTGCAGGAAATGGGCTACAGGTGCCGCATTCCCCAGGTCAAGCCACTTTTGAACCAGAAACAGCGGCAGAAGCGCCTGACCTGGGCTACAGAGAAGCAGCACTGGACTGTTGCTCAGTGGTCCAAAGTCATTCGGAAATCAAGGTGCCAGAGTCTGGAGGAAGACTGGGGAGAAGGAAATGCCAAAATGCCTGAAGTCCAGTGTCAAGTTCCCACAGTCAGTGATGGTCTGGGGTGCCATGTCAGCTGCTGGTGTTGGTCCACTGTGTTTTATCAAGGGCAGGGTCAATGCAGCTAGCTATCAGGAGATTTTGGAGCACTTCATGCTTCCATCTGCTGAAAAGCTTTATGGAGATGAAGATTTCGTTTTTCAGCACGACCTGGCACCTGCTCACAGTGCCAAAACCACTGGTAAATGGTTTACTGACCATGGTATTACTGTGCTCAATTGGCCTGCCAACTCTCCTGACCTGAACCCCATAGAGAATCTGTGGGATATTGTGAAGAGAAAGTTGAGAGACGCAAGACCCAACACTCTGGATGAGCTTAAGGCCGCTATCGAAGCATCCTGGGCCTCCATAACACCTCAGCAGTGCCACAGGCTGATTGCCTCCATGCCACGCCGCATTGAAGCAGTCATTTCTGCAAAAGGATTCCCGACCAAGTATTGAGTGCATAACTGAACATAATTATTTGAAGGTTAATTTTTTTTTGTATTAAAAACACTTCTTTTATTGGTCGGATGAAATATGCAAATTATTTGAGATAGGAATTTTGGGTTTTCATGAGCTGTATGCCAAAATCATCAGTATTAAAACAATAAAAGACCTGAAATATTTCAGTTGGTGTGCAATGAATCTAAAATATATGAAAGTTTAATTTTTATCATTACATTATGGAAAATAATGAACTTTATCACAATATGCTATTTTTTTGAGAAGGACCTGTGTGTGTCTATTTGTACTGGGGCAAGTTGTCACATGCGACGACTTGCCCCAAAGTCATTGAGACAACTTGCCCCAAACTGACATGTGTGCTAATGTTGGCTAAAGGTTCGCTCAACATAGCCTGTCAGCTAAAGTATCAAAAGACACGTTATTGTCTCCTCTATGTTGTGCAAAATAATAATTTGTAACATTCATACCTAACAAAGTTGTATTGCATGAAATTTAAAGTGCAAATTTTTTACTTTTTAAGCCAAAAAATAAGAAAATTGTGCTAGCCTCAGATAAGAGCGATCTTGACCACATGTGAACAGGAAGTTGACTATAGAAGAAGTCACACAAAGTGGCTATTTGATTTTTGAGATAGAGCCTATGTGAAAGTTATGAAGAGTGTGACAACTTACCCCGCTCTCCCCTATTTTCCCCGGGTCTCAGCCTCTGTCGAAAAGACTCCCTTTCTGACTGAGCCCTTGATTTCATATGTGAATTGCTACCATTTGTTGTCTGCTGAGTAGCCTACACTTACAGTTATTTAGCTTTGAGCGTGTTTTGGAAGATAGCTCGATACAGTACTTTTTCCGTTGCAGAGGAATTTTCTGCAAAGACGAGTATGACTCAAAATAAACCCGTTCATACTTTTTCCACTCCACCGTTGTCGTCACTTCATAAATTATCCACTGGGGTTTTGATTTAAAGAGATTTATCCATTAATTCCCTGTCTTTTATATACGCCAGATGTATGTGTAGAAAAAAACCGATTAATAACAAAATGGTGAATCCGTTATCGAGACGTTGATATCTGTAAGTTGTTTATTTAACAACTGATGTGATCTTTCGGTGAATCAGAAATAATAAGGGCCACATTTGTTTATATATTGCTTTTAAAGCTCCAATGAAGATCTAGATTAAGCTAAAATCTCTGTGTTGTTGGGCCGAAACACAGTAAGCACACAAATGTTACGTTTTTATTTTTATTTCTTTTGTTTTGGCTATTTTATGTCCAAAAACGTATGTAAACATATGTAAATAAATAATATTCCATGTTGGACACATAGCAAACACAAACGTTCCCCTAACGTTCCCATATGGTTCCCGTTTGGTTCTTTTTTTGCAACCTAAAGAGAACGTTCCCTGCAGGTTATTTGTATTTTTTAGATTTCATTATAACCAAACTATTGCAGATGATAGACCAATGGGCTACAGAGATGAAGTGTTATCTTTCTTTACTGCGCGCCTCTGATCACGCGCTTCTCCAGCACGCGCTTCTGTCTTCCACTGAGCCGCGCACTTGCGTAATTTAAAAATTAACGGTCATTTCATTTTACTGACTGACTATAACATTTGTTTATCGATCTCTTTATTGAATAATTATTTATAATTAATATATGTACGAGTGTAAATAGTGTGATTTCAGAGACAATTGACACGTAATTGAAGACAACATGATGTTAACCGAGAAGTTTTTGTTAACCGACCAGAGCACCCGCTAATTCAGTGGTAAGAAATTAATGTAATGTTATCCCAGTTAAAGTCACATAATTGTAATTATTTTTTAAATGTCTGTGAATAAAATTTATATTTAAAAAACCCCATATTGTGTTGAAGTCATTGTTTGTCGCTTAAGAAACGTAAAATCTGCTAGTGGTACAGTGTCAGTGATACAATTCACGAAATCTTACATATTAATGCATAACTTTGATCTTATTTAATCCTCCATAAAGTTTATGTGCTCGGATTATTTATAATATGTTTCTATTGATTAAATAAAAGTTCAAAACAAGACATGGTCTGTAGTATTGACGTCCATTCATCCGATCTTCCGTGCCGCGGAGTGATAACTAACCTACAACAGGGTAAATTATACCGGAGTAAAGAGAGGTTAGGGGAACGTTCCGGGAACGTTCTGGGAAGGTTAGGGGAACGTTCTTCAAACCAACGGGGAACGTTCTATTTACGTAAAGAAAACTTTCCTGGCTAACCAACAGAGAACGTTAGGATTTATGTTCTGGGAACCAAAAATTGTTAGCTGGAAGGGAACCTACGACATTATACCTGGTAGACTGGTGAATACCCAGGCAAAATATCAAATAAATACCTCGGATCTAAATCATTAATTTCTGTCATTCAAAAGCACATGCGGAACCAAAGATAGTGGGTTAAAAAAATTAAAACCCTGCGGGACAATAATACAGCGACGCCGAATGTTCACGTATTTCCGGCCAGCTCAGCGTACGGAGTAGTGTTGTGAAGCTGTAATCCAGACACAGACATTTTTACAGCTGTTAACCGTTCCACATACACCTGCTGTGTGTAAATCTGACATTACAGCAAAATGGTGCTGCTGACAATGATCGCGCGGCTGGCGGATGGACTGCCGCTGGCGGCTTCAATGCAGGAGGACGAGCAGGTATGAGCTCAGTGATTCATCATTGATTATCATTTACACTAGGCCTATGCGTGCTGTGGATGTGAAATATAAAAGAGTAATGCCTTGAGAACATTACGTTTTCTTCTATACGTGTATAGTTGCCCGGATTTTTAATCCACAACAGCAGAGAGCTGTTTTAATCTGGCCTTTATTAGCTCAGATTGCAGTAATTCGTCATCTCTTGTAGTTTTTACATTAATTTGAAATACTGTACTTGGAATCTAACAGCGTAGTACATCTTTATCTATTGTATTTGTTTATTGTATTATCGTTTATTCTCAATTTGAAAGGTTAACTGGTCACAGAGAGAAGGTTCATTAGATGGAACCGTATAATTTGAGTGCTCTTGATCAGTAACAGCGCCCTCTTCTGTCTTGATTTGAACTCGCACACCTGGTTTGTCTTCACCCTCCAAACTAAATGTCACCCTTTTTTTTTATAAATATTTTTAAAATACAAAAAAATAAGTTAACAACATCATAAGATCATAAAATATTCGATAATAGACTTAATAATTTTATTTTTCTGACTTCATTTTCAAATTACTTTATTTATTAAATTGTATTTTCAGTCTCTTTAACAGTGTATATTATATGAAGCTAGTATAATAAGTAAATCCCATATAAACACTAAATGTACAGTATTTCCAACTTTTAAAAAACACACATTTATTACATTAATCACAACTTTGGCTTCTTTTTGCATATACATTTTGTAAATTTATAGTCAAACACTTTAGGATAAACCCTAAATTAGATAAACCCAAAAATTCAATTGTACTCCATATTAGTTATTCGTTCAATAACTCAATTAAAAAAGATTGTATTTAAAGGGATAATTAACTGAAAAGTTCTGTCATCTTTATTCACCTTGTTCCAAACCTGTAAAACTTTCTTCTGCATAACACAAAATGAGTGTCTATATTTTTCCCTCTTTTTCTGTACAATTTAGAGTAAAGTGACCAGAGGCTTTCAAGCTCCAAAATGCCACCATATGATTCATATACTTACTATATAGCACATCTTCTATACTCATATGATAAATGACATCTGTGCATCTGTTATAGTGTGACGTGTGTCTTGTAAAGTTGAAATGCTATTGTTTTAAATCATCCCTAGTTTGGAATGACTTGAAGACAAGCAAACAATGATTTTTCCTGATTAATTTTGTGGTTTATTTATCCCTGTAAAATGATATTATGTCTGCATGTATGTGATATTTCTGTAACCCAGAGAGCTATGTAGGCTGATGACCTTGTAGAAGTGTAAATTAAAATGATCTATTCTTCTTCAACATAAAGAGTATGTGATTCATTTGTCACTTTTCACTTAGTATTGTTTTTGACTGGTTTGATTGACCTGTAACTTCTCATGTGCAGCTGAACTGCTGTAAATATGGATAAACTAATACTAAACTAATATAAACGAATAATGTAAAGTATCTTTTATGTACGGCAAAATAAAAAACTACATAAATTGCAAACCAGCTTATTTCCTATGTTTCTCATTTTTAACTGTAAACTCTTTGATCAAGACAAAGTTTTGGGCTTTGGTAGAAGAAATAAAGAAAAAAAATCCCTAGAGTTGCTCCAAATGGTGTTAATGTTCCTAATAGGTGCACAGCAGTTTCATTACCTTTACAGCAGTCAGTTGATTAAGGTCTAACATCTTTACATTTCCTCCTTTCATGCTGCCATGAAGGGAAGTGAAAAGGTTTGTTCACCTTTGGATTTGTGAAATCCCTCTGAAGAGGATTGAGTCAAATGTATCAGTATGTTATTTTCTAATAAATGTGCACTTTTGTCCTTAGATGGGTCGAGACCTCCAGCAATATCAGAGCCAAGCCAAACAGCTCTTCCGCAAACTAAATGAACAGAGTCCCAACCGATGCACCTTAGAGGCTGGATCAATGGCCTTTCAGTAAGTGTACTGTATATTAAAACTACACTAAAGCTGAAAAAAATATTTAATCATAATAAGTAGGTAAAAATGTTGACTTCAAGATCACAGTACATTTTATTTCTAGATTTACACAAAAATATGTGATAGATAAAACACATTGCTAATAAAATGTGTCTCTTCTCAAAGCTATGTCATAGAGAAAGGCGTTTGCTACCTGGTTCTCTGTGAGGCCGCATTTCCTAAAAAGCTAGCCTTCGGTTATCTGGAAGATCTGCAGGCAGAGTTTCACGAACAACATGGCAAGAAGGTGCCCACGGTCTCTAGGCCCTACTCTTTCATAGAGTTTGGTAATAGCCCTCATTCTCTCTCTCAATAGCCAGAGTTTCATTTACTTCCCATCAAGAGACAACCTTGTAATTCAGTTTTTTCTATCTGTCCAAAGATACATATATCCAGAAGACCAAAAAGTCATATATTGACAGCAGAGCACGCAGGAACCTGAGCAACATCAACACAGAGCTACAGGATGTACAGAGAATCATGGTGGCCAATATAGAAGAAGTTCTGCAGCGAGGAGAGGCCTTATCTGGTAAATAATGCTTGTGATGGCTTGGTTCGTTTTGCATAATGCTTTTTTTTTTTCTTTTTTTTTTTTTTNTTTTTCCTCAGTTTTAGGACATATAAAATGAACTTTTTTTTTCTCTTCCACCTGTAAAATCTGTTTTTGAGGCATGTTGAATACAGTATTCACGTTACTTAAACCAAAGCTAATGTTAAGAAGATTAACTTCAGCTAAATTGTTCACTGTCCTTGCTTAATTTAAAAAAAATGTAAATTAAAATGGATATTTCAAGTATATGATGCCACAGGACAATAATGTTTTTGATGGCAGTAATGACTTTATTATGATATATTAATTGATCCAATTAATTGGGTGATCCAATCCAGTTTTGCTTTGAAAAACCAGCACAAAAGTAAGATGGATAACCTGATCCTGGATAGCAAAACATGGGATTTACAAATCCAGATCATTCTGATCCAGATTAAACTTTTTGAACAACTGGCCCCAGCATATTCGGTTGTCAGACACAACTGGAACTTCAAACAGGACCGGCTTCTATGGTCAGATGAAACTAAAAAAAAGAGCTTTTTGGCAGCTAACCCACCAGATGGGTTTGGTGCACACAGTGGTAAAAAGTACCCCATGCCCACGGTTAAATATACTGTTAGATCTTTAATGTTGTGGGCCTATTTTTCTGCTGGAGGTCCTGGACATCTTGTTCAGATACATGGTTTCATGGATTCTATCAAATACCAACAGATAAATAATAAAAACCTGACCGCTTCTGCTAGAAATCCAATAATGGGCCGTGGTTGGATCTTCCATCAGGACAGTGATCCAAAACAAACATCAAAACCAACACAAAAATGTGTCACTGAGCACAAAATGAAGCTTCTGCCATGACCATCCCAGTCCCCTGACCTGAACCCTACATAAAATTAGTGGAGTGAACTGAAGAGAAGAAGCACCAGCATGGAGCTGGGAATCTGAAGGATCTGGAGAGATTCTGCATGAAGGAATGGTCTCTGATCTCTTGTCAGGTGTTCTCCAAACTCATCAGGCATTATAGAAGAAGACTCAGAGCTGT
Organism: Anabarilius grahami; assembly: GCA_003731715.1. Lineage (NCBI taxonomy): Eukaryota > Metazoa > Chordata > Actinopteri > Cypriniformes > Xenocyprididae > Anabarilius > Anabarilius grahami. Next base: position 6,176,387 of record RJVU01071502.1, read on the forward strand.
TATCTTGGCAAAAGGAGGTTGCAAAAAGTATTGAATAAAAGGGTGCCAATAATTGTGGCCAACGTGTTTTGGAGAAAAACATTTATTTCATAATGTGATTTTCCCCCCACTTTCAATTATTTTCCTTCAATGAAAGGTTAGATTTTTGCTAATTTTATGAATTAAAGATCAAAAGGATAAACAATGCAGATTTATTTTTACAGTCATCTTTGATCATATTTACCAAGGGTGCCAATAATTCTGACCGCAACTGTATACCTGTGTGACTTATGACTGGTTTTGTGGTCCAGGGTCACATATTAGAATGATGATCATGTGACACTGAAGACTAGAAAAAGGATGCAGAAAATTCAGCTTTGGCATCACAGGAATAAATTATATTTTACAATAGAAAAATTATTTTAAATTGTATTAAATGTATTTTTAATCAAATAAGTCCAGCCTTGGTGAGCATTAAAGACTTCTTTCAAAAACATCTTACTGCCCCCAAAATTTATAAATGGTAGTCTCTCTATCCACTAAAGAAGTCCTATGCCTGAAAACGTTAAAAATCCCTAAATAAAACCTGCAAAATTGTGTACTGTACTGTATATTTGAGATTTCTTCTCTTCACATCTTCATGTTTTTATCCTCAGCATTGGACTCGAAAGCCAGCAACTTGTCCAGCCTGTCCAAGAAATACAGAAGCGACGCTAAGTACCTGAACACTCGCTCCACGTACGCTAAGCTAGCTGCGGGTGGAGTCTTCTTCATCATGCTGATCGTATACATACGCTTCTGGTGGCTGTGAGGTGTGACGGATATGCGGAGGGAAGAGGGGCTTGAGAAGGTTACAGGTGAAAAGCAGACGGATTCTCAAATGACGACAAGCTCACGTTGTGTTTTAAAAACCACAGCCTGTTCTTAAAGACTGTCGGATCCGGCACTTTCCCTCCTAACAGGCCGTTGAGTCCCTAGCCTGATCCTCACTGGTATCTGTTTTATGAACTACACAGAAGTTAGTCTGCGCTTGCTTGGAGTATATGAATGAAAGGGAGAGAATGAAAGTGTGTTTTTCTGTTTGTCTTTGTGAAATCCCTCCATTCATGGCAATTATTCTTATATACTGTATAACAGTACCATAGAGCAGCAGTGCATCCCAAACCAATGAATTAATGATTCATTAACAAGATGTGAATTCAGTTGTGACGTTTTAGCACATTGTGGATTGGAAAGAGGATAGAATCAGTTCCACTGACCACTTAATACTCCTCACATTAGATAAAGTTTCCTTCCAACCAGGGCGAGTAAATGTAAAGACGAGTTTGGGGGGCGACTGCATTATTAAAGCTTTAGTCCCCTAATTATCAGCACAAAATGTATAATTGTACTGACCTCCCATTTAGTCTCCTATATAAAAACCAGATATTAATATCTCTGAAAGCCTCATGAAATGGAGTGGTTTATAAAGTCTTAGTTTGAACTTGCTTCAAATGTACATTCGGTTACGACCCAACAGCAATTTTGGAACTTTCGATTGTTTTCTTGGTGCAAAAGTTGCCCAACAAACAGCGCTTGCACTGCAGTGAGGACATCGCGGTCATGTCCAGTTACTCAATACAGACCAGATCATTGAAACTAGTGTCAGGGGTGAGTGGTGGCCTGCCACTTTTTTCGATTTGGGTCAGATGTAATCCAGTGCGGTTTAGAACTACATACAGTATATCTGGATCTGAGGTCCTCCTGACTATTGCATGGTTGACAATATCTGACCTGGGTGACTTACTACAGCTTTTTCTTTCAGAGTTTACACAAGTCTGTATTTTACGTGCATTGAAGAATTAAACACACAGTAACCAAACAGGCGTACATGTCTTAACCAGATGAGGCTAAAATGCTCATCAGAAGAGCATTTGTTCAACTCGCTAAACCTACAGTATAAATAAAATGATTCAAACTCAGTTTTTATTTATTTTGGGAACAGTCACAAATGAAAGGTACATGCAGTATTTTTTTTTTTAGGTTGTGTTTGCCACTATGACAATGGACTTCTTCTGATATTAATCATCTACCAGAAGCATTACCATTGCAGTTACCTGGAATAGGATGTTTTTAAAACAATAAAAAAAAACAAAAAAAAAACATTTTCATTAAAATGCGAGGCAAAAGAAATCTGAAACATGATAGCATGACTACATTATTGAGACGTCTATTTGTTGTGCGTGCTTTAATATCTGAAAGATATACATTTTTAGAGCATTTGCTCATCTGTAGTCAAAGCCATTTCCTGTCAGATGTTAAATAGACTTTCGGAAGATGTCTTTAAGATGTTTATGATTTAGAAACAGTTTTAAAAAAGATGTTTTATCAGATGATTACACACAACAGGTGCTTTTCAAATAATCAACCAGATGCTCATGTACCAACTGGATTAGGCTAAATTGCTTATCAGAAGAGCATTTGTTTAGCTCACTAAACCTATACAGTATATTTGCTTTTCTTCCTGGTTTTACGGTTCACTCTGGCATTGACGTTTTTTGGTCTTTAGACTAGTAGATGTCTCAATACAAGGTAACTGTCAGTCTTATCAAAGAAATGGTCTCATTGGCCTGTGGCTTTTTGGGTTTCCGTTGCCAAAGCAGGCCATTTATTTTATGTAATTTCAGGTATGTTCATACTAGGCTAGTTCACTAGAATTATGGTTGGAAAGAATGACCTGATAAACTCATGGGAATGGGAATTTCTAACATGACATCCTTAAAGTTATTTTAATGTCATATAGTGCATATTTCCAATGAAAAAGGGGGCGAAACAGCCACAAATTAAAGATACACTTTTTGTGTGTGTGTGTGTGTGTGTGTTTCCTGCGAAGACAGTGAACTTCTCCTCTATCACCTACCAGAAGCAATAGTTCTTGGTTACCATTGTAGTTGTAAAATAAATAAATAAAATCCTTGAAATAGGAAATTTTTTGCGGAAAGTTTTCAGATATGGGAGGTAAAGGATTAACCTGAAAACTGATAGCACGCCTATATCGTGGAGATGCCTCATCTCAAATCAATGTCGTTTCCTGTCAGAAGTTAGACAATTAGAAAATATAAGATGTTTATGGTTTAGAAACTGCTTTTTAAAAAGGATATTTATCATATGATTGTACACAACAGGATGAAGCGTTCGTTTAAAATTCATCTTGAAGACATTAGTGTGCTATCTGGGAATAGTAGGCTATTCACTATCGCATCATGTCGGCCCCCATTAGGCGACCCGCCCCATGTAAAATAAGCATTTGTGGGCTGTGTTTTTCCTTTCACCGCGCTGGTTTTTAAAGTAGTTGACATGTAAACGTGTATAATAGTTTAGGCGTGCCTTGTTATTGTTTCAGCAGTGTTTCGCGTTTTTGAAATAAAAATGGCGTTCAGTTTGAACGTCCCGCGGATGACTGGATGTTAAGTTCTCTAGTAATATTTATAACTTGTTTAATGTGTAAAATTTCTTGATTAAGAAAAAGTACACATTTTGACAATGTCTGCTATGTCTTTCCATCCACAACCACCAGAGTGCGCCCAAGTGTAGTTTAAAAATTTTGAGCATAAAAAAAAAACCTTTCTGTTCTCGGCGCTAATTGTTTTCCGTTATTGTGCAAAGTTTTCAGCAAGAAGGAAACCGAGAAAGACATAGGATTTTAGAGACTGGATGCAAGAAAAGGTGCTAACCATTTTTGCAGAGACAACGAAATGCTGACGTTCTTACCCCGTTATGTCTCCGTGTGTGCAGGAAGTGGGTACAGCCGAAAAGAGAAGCTGCCACGGTAGCGTGCATCACCAACCACAGAGCACAGACTCAACTCTTCACCCCTCAGTTTCTCTTTGCAGAGGGGGAAGTGGGAGTTTGCTGAGGCTGACCTGCTGATAAACACTGCCAGGCCTTGAACTATGCCGGATTTTTTCTTTGCAGAAATAGATGGATAGATGAGAAACTTTTGAGATTTGATAGGTGCGTTTTTAGCAGCAGTTGTCCTTGAGGTTTGCAGTTATGTATCTTTAGCAATGTTCTTTACAAGAACTCTCGGTTTGTATCAGGCACAAGTAGATGTAGCTGATTTGTAGTTCACGACCCTGCTATCACCATCAGTTTTATCTATGTTCTCCTACACACTTTGTTACACAATTTTTTCATGTTGTAAGGCTCTATTTTAAAAGTAAAAGTCACTTCCCAGTAGACAGACATACTTGATAAACTCAAGAGTTGATTGATTGAAAAAGTTATAAACCTGGTTAAAACATTCTCCCTTTGAGATAAAATGCTCTGTGACCTGACAAAAAGGTGTATCTGTTTTTGTATCTCATGTTCACCTTCGTAGAAGATCCTTATCTGACACTGTGGGAAGCTGTGTGAGAAGGGAAGTGTTTGCATACCGTTGATCATCAACACTGCTTGAAATGTGCTCTAGTGATACAGACAGGGCAGGACAAGAGCCAAGCGCTCATTTTCAAGATGGAGTTCAGAATCAGATTAGGTCAGTTTCAGAACTAATAATTGTAATAAGGCCAGACTTGTTACAGTTGGAGGGATAGGAAGGCGAGGGAACATTTTGCCATTTCTATCTCTTGCTCTCTTTTCTACTTTCTACCCGTCTCTCTCTTTTCTGTTGCCATGGTGGCAGGGGTGCGTGATAGTCATGTGAAAACGAAGCAGATTGGATTAAAATACTTGGTGTGATCAGGGGTCGTGTATACTGCACACGTACTAAACGCACCATGAAATGATTATGCACACACACACACACACACATTGTTCTCGGAGCGGGCTGCAGGGAAAGTTAGTGAAATGTGTGAACAAGTGACACACTTACTGGAATTGTTTTGCTGAGGAATGGAAAATGAAAGAGATGAATTACAAAAGGAAAGACAACCTAGTATCGAGAAAAGAAAATTATTGTAGATGGTTCTGTATTTACTTAAACTTAATGTTATTATGAGGAATATGTCCAATTGTGTGAACAGTATCTTCTACAAAAATGTACCATGTTATCTGCACTTTCTGCCAAAATACCATTCTATTTATTGGTTACTTACTACTTATTCATTATCCATTACACAGGTGTCCAGCAGACAGTTGACTATAAAAGGGTGTTAAAACCTCTTCCCATTTCATGCTGTCAGCAATGGCACCACATGGAAGAGAAATGTCACAAGACCTGAGAAAGAAAATAATTTCTTTACACCAGAAAGGTGAAGGCTACAAGAAGATCAGCAAAGCTTTACTTATCAGTCAGAATACTGTAGTAAAAGTGGGGACAAAATGTTTAAAAAGATGGAAATGCAATCATCTCACAGAGACGTCCAGGTCGTCCACGGAAGTTAACACCTCGACAGGAGCGTCTTCTGATGAGAAGGGTTGAAGAAAATCGGCATGCAAGTTCACTGCAGTTATCTAAAGAAGTAGAAAGCCAAACTGGGGTGACTATTTCCCGTGACACAATACAGCGTACACTGCAGAGGAATGGCATGCATGGGTGCTGTCCACGAAAAAAGCCCACCTAGAGCTTGCCAGCCCAGGGCCCATGCTGACAAAGATGAAGACTACTGGGACTCTACACTCTGGAGTGATGAGACAAGGATAAATGTTTTTGGAACTGATGGCTTCAAAACTGTATGGCATCACAAAGGTGAGGAATACAAAGAAAAATGCATGGTGCCTACAGTGAAACATGGTGGTGGCAGTGTCCTTATGTGGGGCTGCATGAGTGCTGCTGGTGTCGGAGAGATGCATTTCATTGATGGCATCATGAATTCACAGATGTACTGCTCTATACTGAAAGAGAAGATGCTACCATCACTCCGTGCCCTTGGTTGTCGTGCACTTTTCCAACATGACAATGATTGTAAACACACATCTAAGGCCACTGTTGGATTTCTGAAGAAGAACAGGGTGAAAGTGATTCATTGGCTCCTGATCTGAACCCAATCGAACACTTATGGGGAATTCTGAAGAGACAAGTTAAGCATCACTCTCCATCCAGCATCCTGTCTCTAAAAGAGGTCATTCTTGAAGACTGGAAAAAGATAGATGTTGAAAAATGTTGCCAACTTGTTCATTCCATGCCTAGAAGACTTGGTTCTGTCTTTAAAAATCATGGAGGCCATACAAACTACTAGATGTAGTAGTTTTTGTTGTGGGGTGTACTCATTTCTGCATCACCCTAATTTGAGTAAAACTGAAAAATGTGTAATCTAAGTTATATTATTAACCTTACTTTCATGTTATAAGTTAAACAGATGTTATATTAAACTTAGTCTTGTCAACATTTTGGAAATTGTTTTTGTGTTCATTGAGATATTGTTTAAAATGTTACTTTTTAAAGGGGGTGTACTCATTTACGCTGAGCACTGTGTATATACATATATAGAGGCTATATATACACACACACACACACACACAGTACTATTCAAAAAAGTTTGGCTGGTTAGATTTAATAATATTTTAATATGTTTTAAAATATAATTTTTTACTTAAAATTAATATATTAAAGGATTAGTTCACTTTCAAATGAAAATTACCTCAAGCTTTACTCACCCTCAAGCCATCCTAGGTGTATATGACTTTCTTCTTTCTGATGAACACATTCGGAGTTATATTAATAAATATCCTGACGCATCCAAGCTTTATAATGGCAGTAAGTGGGATCAACAAGTATGAGCTTAAGAAAGTGTCTTCATCCACATCCATCCATCATAAAAGTACTCCACACGGCTCTGGGGGTTAATAAAGGCCCTCTGAAGTGAAGCGATGCATTTGTGTAAAAAATATTTAACAAGTTATGAAGTAAAAGTCCTACGCCTTCCCTATTCAACTTCTGGAAAAAATGGAACTGCCATCGTGTCAGTAACCTAATTTGAATAAGGAATGCGGTCTGGCGGAAGCTAGATATTTTACTTCGTAACTTGTTAAATATGGATTTTTTTTCCGCTTCACTTCAGAAGGCCTTTATTTATCCCCCGGAGCCGTGTGGAGTATGTTTATGATGGATGGATATGAATGGAGACACTTTCTTAAGCTCATACTTGTTGATCCTCGCTCACTGCCATTATAAAGCTTGGATGCGTCAGGATATTTATTAACATTTCTCCAATTGTGTTCATCAGAAAGAAGAAAGTCACCTACACCTATTGGATGGCTTGGGGTAATTTTCATTTGAAAGTGAACTAATCCTTTAATTTATTACTCAACATGTAATGCATCCTACATGTTTGTTGCTATTACTTTTCTACCAACCATTGCCTGGCAAGTGATAAAATGGACAAAAAACCAGTTTGATGTGTTTTGAAGGAGAGTTCAAGGCTCTTTTGACTTTGGCCAGTGGGCAACACCTTAAAATAAAAACAGCATTTCGGTGATGGTGAGGGTTTTTTTCCGAAAACGTTGTTTTGTTGGATATCTTTCATTTTTTGTGATGATAGTGGCATGTAATACTAAGTTGTATTATATTATTGTATTTGCTATGATATTTGATGAACAATATGGTGGAAAAGTTTTGTAAAGGGTCAAGTTTATTTTATTGAATTGATAAAGGTTCATAAATTACATCTAATATCTCATTGACATGAGAATTGTTTGTCAAGCCATTCTCATTTGTTATAGTGACACTTTAACCATCATAAATCACACAGCATCTGTATAATGCTGTTCTCACACACAATGACTTGGTTTGTAACCATATTGTACTTATGGTTGCCATACTTCTCACAAAATATCTAGAATCTTAAGGCTTCCTCTTTCTCCTGCTCTCTGTTCAAATTGACACTGTGATTTCACCTTTCTCCATCAGCTCTCCTGCTGTCTTGTCTCTCCTCCTGTTTCTCCTCTCTCACGCTCCCTCGATTCGCACCGCAGAGCCCGAGCAGCTGTACTCCAGTCTACCGGGGTCATAAAAACCATGGCCGAAAGAGGAAGTTCTGAGGGAGCTTGTGAGTTATTGCCCCCCAACGTACACATGGGGGCCTGGGAACTGCCCTCCACCCTCACCAAGCCTGAAACAAGACTGACGGCTGAAGCTTGATGCCCCTTCACCCTGTGTGTACACAATCTCCATTACACACACTAAAGGGAGTGACCCTCATACCGAGGTCACACTAAACCTTGTATGTACAGCTCATCAGCAATATGGGAACGTATGTGTTACTGTAATTGGGTTAGATCTGTAGGGCTACTTCATCTGTCTGATTAACTTGGCTTTGAAGAACGTTCAGTTCACAGTGTGTTTGCATAATGTTGATTATCAGAGAAAAACATTTTATCCTGCATTTTTTAATTATTTTTTAAAGTAAATTGTGCTGATATAGTAAGGCACTTACAGTAGAAGTAAACTGGTCCTGCACTTTGAAGGTTTAAAAGCAGAGAAGCTTGTATTACATTAATTCGTTCTTTAAATTGTTTTATTCGAGCTGTTAAGTTAGTTGTGTAAATCATTTTTGTGTGTGTTGGGACTACTGTTCTAGGTAGAGAATTCATCATCACTTTGGTTTTTCTTACATTGCACCTTGTCTATATCATTCAAACATTACAGGAAGTTGTGATATTGCTATAGTAACTCTAATGCTAACACATTTAGGCCTGGTTTCACAGACAGGTTTAGGCCTTAGTTCACATTTAAGTAGCTATTATAAACGTGTCTTAGAAAAAACATTACTGATGTGCGTTTTCAGACAAAACAGTGGCACTGACATATTTGAAGATATTTCAGTGCACATTGTTTTCAGTTAAAGCAGCTCAAACATGTATTTTAGTCATTTTTAGGTTAAATTATTAATAGTTTAATATGCTGAGACTACTAAGCCATCTGTTAATATGCAGCTTAATATGCAGAGATCTTAATATGCCATCTTATTATATTTTTTTTTGTCTGACCTGAAACGATCCTGCTGAAAAAAACTTTGAAAAAAAATTGGCTTAAAGCTGGTCTAAGCTGGTCTTCCAGCCTGTCCAAGCTGGTGTTTAGCTGGGGACAAGCTAAAAAGTACCCCAAACCCCTCTAAAACCAGCCAACATACCAGTCTAACCAGACTGGGAGACCAACAAAGACCAAAAAAACAGCTTTGGTTGGTTTATTTCAATAGGGAATAGCTGTTGGTTCATGAAACCTGTCTGAAAACAGTTATTTTTGCAATTCTGTTTGGAACCTCAAGAGGCATTCTTTTAAAATTGTGTATTTTATTTATTTATTTATTAACTGCATTATGTAATTTTACCACAGATGCTGACGATAACTTAAATTCAACCTGAAATGTTCAGTTAATAATAACCTCTCCAATATACGTGGAAATACAGTCAGTTCTGTTAAAAAAACGTACTATGTGTCAAGCTGGTGACTGCAGATGGCGGTATTAATAGTGTCCTATCTAGATTAGCTACGCTGTTGTGGGAGTCTGTGTTATAGTCGGAGGTGTGAATACCAGTCATGCCTGGCATCAAGCTGGATTTATGACACAATTAACCCTCAGCAGGAAAAACACCAGGCTCACTCTACACTTTCCCCAATGTCGTGCACTTACATGAATGCGTATACGTGTGTGTGTGTGCATACTGCCTGTAATACACAAATCTGTGTATATTTGACATTTTTTAGCACTACCTTTACTGCTATTTTAATTTATCTATTTGTCTCTCTCACTCTCTCTTATTCCCTTTGGACTGTGTGAAAGGCTACCGACCATAGAGAATTACTTTGACCTCAGTGCACTTTTAAGCCAGTGGGACCAGCCTCAGAAAATCAAAGGGCGGCTTATTCAGCATGAACTCTAAAACGATTTGCCATACCCTACGACTGTAACCCACATACGCACACTCGTAATAGATCATCACAAGGGTTCTTACATTATACCCTAATCAATTACAGTTGTGTTACATTGACATTCTTTTTATCCTCATAGGTTCATCTGTAAGATGTTTACCTTTAAAAAAAAAAAAAAAAAGATTTAGTACTTTTTATTTAGTAAAAAGCTTTATAACAGATATATGCATATATTCGACAAAACAAAATAATAACTTTACAAAAAATGTCCTGTTCTTAATATGGCGTGTTGCCTCCTCAGGGATCACACAATATGTTATTATTACTATTATTATTATTAATTAATTAACTTATTTGTATTCTTATCATAGGTTGGTTTATTTATTTTGTCTTGTGGACTATAATATATCAAATATCTTAAAGGGTTAGTACACCCAAAAATGAAAATTCTCTCATTAATTACTCACCCTCGTGTCGTTCCACACCCGTAAGACCTTCGTTCATCTTCGGAACACAAATTAAGATATTTTTGATAAAATCTGATGGCTCAGTGAGGCCTCGATTGACAGCAAGATAATTAACACTTTCAAACGCCCAGAAAGTTACTAAAGACGTATTTAAAACAGTTCATGTGACTACAATGGTTCAACCTTGATGTTATGAAGTGACGAGAATACTTTTTGTGCACCAAAAAAACAAAATAACGACTTTATTCAACAATATCTAGTGATGGACGATTTCAAAACACTGCTTCATGAAGTGATTGTTTCGAATCAGTGGTTTGGAGTGTGTATCAAACTGCCAAAGTCACGTGATTTCAGTAAACGAGGCTTTGTTATGTTATAAACGTTTCGAGATTTCAATGGTTCACGTGACAGTTTGATACACGCTTCGAACCACTGATTCGAAGCAAAAGATTCGTAAAGCTTCGAAGCTTCATGAAGCAGTGTTTTAAAATCGCCCTTCACTAGATATTGTTGAATAAAGTCACTATTTAGTTTTTTTGGCGCACAAAAAGTATTCTCTTTGCTTCATAACACTAAGATTGAACCACTGTAGTCACATGAACTGTTTTAAATTGTAGCTTTAGTAGCTTTCTGGGCATTTGAAAGTGTTGATTATCTTGCTGGCAATGCAGGCCTCACTGAGCCATCGGATTTTATCAAAAATAACTTAATTTGTGTTCTGAAGATGAATGAAGCTCTTACGGGTGTGGAACGACATGAAAGTGAGTAATTAACAACATAATTTTCATTTTTGGGTGAACTAACCCTTTAAAAATGTAATATATATGCACACACTTTTTTTTATTAACTCTTTATAATAAAAATGATAAACATCTTACAATCTTACAGATTCTGCAAGGGTTATGTAAACATATGAACTGTATGTGTCCACATGCAGACTTTGACCTTGATGTCACTAATGGTCTAAGGCTGAAATGGTATGGCCTTCGTTCATCATGTCTGTAGGTCAATGCTCATAAACATGAGCGCTCTCCTTTTCCCACAGTGCTGTATAAATAGCCCTCTCACCGTGTATGTGATGGCTGAGCAGACATCACACTCGCAACAGCAAATTCCGCCCACCTGCTCCGGCCAAGACCCAAGGTCCGCTTACAGGACACGGACAAAATTCTCCCCCTTAGGAACCTCACGGCTTTAACTGTCAGCTCTCTCCTTACTGCTTCTTCCAGTAACCTCTCTACTGTCTTGGCCCCTCTGAGGACAAGTTTTCATGTCAGGCTGTGTCAGAAGGGGCCGCAAGCTGACCCAGAGCCCTGACCACCGTGGAACGTTGAGAAGTAGTGTGGTGCTGCGGTGATCCAAACACTTGCGCAAATTGAACATGAGTCTTGAGAACTTGGCTTTTGTCCATGCAAAGACCATGGCTGTATAGTTTGAAGATGCCGTGCAAAATCTCACTGCCTCTTTTGGGCCCTAATTATTGCCGTATTACATTTCTCGTAAATGTTAAAGATTCATCAGTCATTTACCACATAAAAAGAAGCTCAATGCACACCGACATCAAACAGAAATCTAATTTGTAAAACAAACACATAAAACACATTTTACAGTATCTGTGGTAAAAAAAAAAAAAAAAGTTTTGTGAGGTAACCTAAACATTTGCTTTATGTGGTTACACCTGAATTATCTATTCTTTTTCAAGCCAAAATACTATTTAAAATGATTAAATCAGATCAGGTAGAAAAAAACCTATAAGGTATAATTAAACAAAAAAATTGAACCATTTTTACTGTGAAATGCAAGTCTGTGTTTTGCTGTTTCAGTGAATCAGTCTCCTTCGGATTTTGGGTCTTTTAACTTTTAGCATAATGTCAAACTGCACAGACACTCCATTGTGTTCAGAATCAGACACACCTTACATTCAAAAGAGCACAGTTTTCCAGCTTCATGTGTGTCATATTCATAACGCTGATGCAAATTACAGGCCCACTGCATGTCACATGGCTCATCACATCACAACAACTTGAAAACTCTTTCTATTTAATTCCCATTCAGGAGAAAAGATGGGCCTTTTTTTGTGAATCTCTTTTGTGTGTAAAACATCATGTGATGACCTAATGTGATGATGCATGGGTATCTCATAGGCTATCTCATAGCAGAAATTAGTAAACAAAACATGTTAAACTAATCCATGTGTTGTCTTTTCCCAGGCCTCACCTGCTGTCATCTAACTGGCTCTTTTCCAAAGGTTTGAAAAAGCTTTCTGTAATGACACTAGGAAGTAAACATATTATGGAGATCCATAAGTATAGGGAGGAGTTGCACACACAAAAAATCCCTTAATCGTTTTTATGTTACATATTTGGAATTGCTCGAGCAGATATTAAGCCTATACGTGATCAACACTCTCTCATCTTACAGCCACTGCTACAGTTTTTGCAGCGCCATCCGGTTCATATGATGTTGAAGTGTATAAGAAGGTCACAGATAATCTACCGCTAAATATACCCCTCACTTCCTTTGCCCTCTCTCCCATTTCATTTTAATGGAGCAAGAGATAGGTGATGCTTCCGCTGGATTTGCCATCTATCTATCTATCTATCTATCTATCTATCTATCTATCTATCTATCTATCTATCTATCTATCTATCTATCTATCTATCTATCTATCTATCTATCTATCTATCTATCTATCTATCTATCTATCTATCTATCTATCTATCTATCTATCTATTTTCTCAAACTGGTAACTTCCTCCTCAAATGTCAAGGCTGAGTTTTTGGTGTGTACTAAGTGTAGTTTCCCACGCTGATGGACGGTGGGCAGAAGAGGTGGGGGTGTAGGTAGCCAATCGTGAGGCAATCAGTCTTCTGATGCCACCTAGCCGCCATATATCAGTGTTTTATCCGGCCCCCTTGACGCATTACTGCTGAGATAAATCACCCTCTGGATGGCAGGCCATTAAAAATTGTCCCAGCAGTTTCCAGATGACCTTTGCCTTATCATGGGTACATTCATTCATTTTGATATTTACTTTTGCAGCCCTGGCATCAAGTGTCCATTAGTCTGAGATAAAGTTCGCTCCAACTTTGAAAGGTTGTATAAATGAGAGGCCAGTCTATAAAGGTGCTCTGCCAAATTGATGTACCACCAAATACATTGCTTGTTGTGGTGCTCATCAATTGCAAAATATACATATTGGGTTTTTTTTGTTACTTGAGTTGACGAGCAAGAAGTGGCAACTTTACTCTGTTCCCTTTACTATAGAAAAGATACCTTTAGATTCTGCTCAGACATTTTCATTTTCTATAAGTTTAAAATAACAATAAATGAAACTAAGTTTTACAGATGGCTTTAGCTGACGTATTGCACAGATGGTTTTTTTTTTTTGCTAAATGAGCATGATCTGAGCTCAACGGCACAGATGGCACACCCAAAGGTTGAAGCCGTTGTTTTTGTAGGGACTTTAGGGGAGATTCCAAAAGAAACTCCTAGTAAAAATGAACAATAGGTGAGATTTGTTCAGCGTGAAGCCATAAGATAAATGTAACGTTGCAATATTTTCTATAAGGGTTACATTTATGGAAAAATATTTTATTTGATGTCAGCCAAGACCATAAAAACCCAGATTGTAATCATCAAATTCCTCTATATTTGTGATGTAATGCAGTAATTGAAAATCACATGATGTGCATCTGCAAAGGTCATCCTTGAGGAATGAGCTGAGACCTGCAAACTGTCTGGGTCTGGAAAAATAGGGAAAGAACAGAAAGTCTACAGCACCCTGGAGAAAGGCATTATGGCACAGCAATCCTTTTATTGCAGTCAGCTAGAGAAACAAAAGCTGGACCCCCGACAGGGAAACTGGAAGGGTTAATTTGCTCTATTCAGTGCAAAGTCTTTCATCAGAAAGCAATGGAGGACATGAACAAAAAAGGGATTGATTTGTTTATTTTGCCTTTACAACCGCAGCCTGTTTAACGTAGCATCTTAAACAATGGTGTCCACAGCACATCTTTGATGATCTCTGGTGCTTGATTCGTGACATTTGTGTTGCAATGTTTTGATGTGATGTTGGTGGAAAGAACTGGGGCAGGACTTGTTTCACTGACTGATATAATTTTTTCATGTCAGCAGGTGACAGGCCATTTTTGTTAGGACTCTCAAAAGATTAGAATGATACACATTTTCTGTGAGGATGTTGTGTTTGCAATTGCTGTTATGCAAAGATTGAAACTCAGGGAGTTGGACTCAGGTTGTACTGAATTGCTACTTATTCACCAAAATTTAATTTGAATCAGACTTGACTTGGACTTCAAAGTCACCATGAAATCAAAATTGACCATTCTTATTTTTATTGAATTTATCAGGATTTATTATAGCCTACATTATTTATCTGTGCACATTATAAAT
>RJVU01071502.1:6191069-6217253 GCA_003731715.1 Anabarilius grahami
TTTCATGTGTCTCCGTAATCTTAAAAATAACTTCCTTTTTCTCCTATAAGAATGTGAGTGCTTCAAATTGACAACAGCTAGTTTAATTTAGCACACAAGCATGCATTTTTAATAACTGCTCAGCTGTGGAAACGTGACTCAAAATGTGACACATTAACACATTATAGGCCTATATATAGAACAAATGGTCAAATCTACTGTTAATTTATGCTAATATCCAATGTAAATTAAACATCGAAGAAGTCATTCAAATTTATTGGGATAAATACTAAAATACACAGATATTTATATACACAATATGGTGTTGTTTGGTAATAATAAATTAGGATATAACATAACAACACAATTTCGTTATTAATCTATTTACACATACGTCTAGCAAATGTAAAAGAGAGGAATTAACAGATAAAACTCCCTAAATCAAAACCCCCAGAGAAAGGGGTGGTAATTTATGAAGTAACGTCAGCGGGTGGAGAGGAAAAAGTATGAACGGGTTAATTTTGAGTCATACCAGTCTATGCCGAATAAGTTAAAATTCCTCCGCCACGGAAAAAAATATATTTGTAATAAAATAAGGTCTTCTTCCAAAACCAACTCAAGGATAAATAAAATCATAGTTTAACACTTTAAACATTTTAACGACTTCTAGGAAGTAAACTTTTGTGAAGCTCGTTATTTATGGACGCATCACAGACTATAGGTCCACCCATAGGGTTGGCGGAAGCAGATCTCCGTCTGCGACTTCAGTGACTGGGAGGAAAAGAAGAGAGAAGTTCAGAAAGTTTGATCACAGCGCAACTAACTTACGTGAAGAAAAAACTTTCAAATGAAGCCACTATAAGGATTTATGTGGTCAAACGAGACATTCTGATAGTCAAAAGACAGCTTCTCTTTCGAGTATTATTCGTTTTCAGCCTTTTTGAAGATCATTTTAAGATTCGTTACGCTTTAACCTGACAGAGCACAGCCTCGCGCTGGCGACTCTATGTGGATTTTACTCAAAATATGGGCCAATTACCCGGTGTCTCTTCGGGCAGAGTCATCCTTCTTGTTATCTGCTCCCTTAAAATAACACATGGTAAGTAATTTAACATCTTTTATTTCAGAACACATTTTTAAAATAGTCATTTGTCGTCATTACGCATCTGTACGGTGGTGTGAAGCATCAGCGCTCATGTTTCAGTTCTGCACGGCCTCGAATGGCGTGTCAGCTTCACGTTATTTAAAGCGCATTAATAAAGAAATGTGTAAGATGTGTCATCTGTATATGTATTGCACAAACATTTAAAAAGCCCTCAGGATTTTTTCTTTTCTGAGGGTGACTCTCCTGTTTCACACCTCTGCCCAGATGTGAGAGAGTCTGAGCGGATAAAATCTGCATCGGCTCTCAGTATGTGAGAGAAGAATTCAAAATGGACACGTATGAGGGGAAAAAATTGACTTTTTTTTTTTTTTAGAAATATGGAGGAATTAGCCCTTTTTGTTTTTCCTTTAAGAGGAAGGAGCACATTTTTTAAATGTTATTTTGGGGTAGGTGTGTGTGGACAGTGGGCTTTCGATGTTTCCAGAAAGCTGAATGATCTGTTGCATATAGTTGTATTTCTCAAGAAGAGTTTCCATCTGACGGTTGTTTATTTATGCTTAGCAGCTCATCTCAGCAGGTTTCAAACACAAAGAGTGCCATTTGTTGCATTAGAGTTTGGAGGAATAATGTCACACATGACTTCTATTCCACATGCAAGTCAGACCCAATCCCTCCAAAATAGAGCCTCAACAAAAAAAACAAGACAATATAATGACTGCAGGCAAGAAGAGGGAGGAATGCTGCTGTTGGTGTTTCACATTCCTCTCTCTCTCTGTCTCTCTCTCTCTGTCTCTCTCTCTCTCTCTCTCTCTCTCTCTCTCTCTCTCTCTCACACACACTATCACACACATTTCCCTGTGGATGCACTCATTTTCACAATGCTGCAGCTCGCCCATTGTGTCCCACAGATGATGTTTCTCCTTGTTCCTCTGTATTGAGTATCATTCCTTGGGGTGGGATTGATTTCGCTTTTCTTTCTTTCCTCGCCTGGCATGTTGCCCCAGTTGTGTAGGATGTTTCAAGTCGCATGTATTTGCTAACATCAGCCATTACAGCGTGTGCAATAAGAATTTGTCCCATTGTTCCCGCCTGCAAGCAGCATGCATGGTGCCCAGCCACGGTTCTGACCCACTGCTCCTCTCTGGTGTGAAATGTGATTTATCTCCGGCAAACTCCCACTTCTCAGAACACAACGGGCCAGTTATGAAATTGCCCACGGTCGTGCATATATCTGGGATGCCCACATCCCACCAGCTGGTGCGGTGGAGGTCTTGACCAGGTCGCTGGAAGAAGCTTTTTTGTGTTATCATGATATTTTGAAATTATTCTCCAGTTTAAGATATAGCGAGTGAATATTTTAGTTCTTTTATTTCTTTTTTTTTTTTTGGATTCGTTTCATATGTAGTACCCAGCGAACTGCCAAACACTCACTACAAGCCTAAAGAACATAACTCATTAGCTGTCTTGGTGTTTGGTGTCACTTAAAAAACCTCAAAGGTGATGATTTTGAGTCTTGTAGCATGTGTTTTGCTTCCAGAGAATGATGGGTGATACCTTCTGTGTTGTACGTGGATGCCTGGACCGATCATGTACAAGGCATTGAGCTCCTAATAACCAAATCTCCACAACTGAGGTGTCGCCACTTTTTTTGTAAGATTGTAGGAGAATGCTGCGAGAGGCCAGAAAGGAGTGAGAGGCTCAAGCTTGTTAAATCCATGGATTAAAGCCCTAGAGAAGGTTAAGAAATGAAGTGGGAATTAAGACGTTCTGCATTCCTGCCACATGGCAATGCGCTAAACCTGGCACCAGACACACATACACAGTGCCAGCGTGTGTATGTATAAGCTTTACAGGCTTGACCTGAGAACTACATCATGTCATGCAGCCTCATTTCCTCCTTACTACTACTGACTGTCTGTATCAGAAAGTAATGATGTTAGTAACAGGGGCGTAGCCATCATTTCAGAAGTGAAGAGGACAGAAATGTCAGTGTAATACCAGTTTTTATCTGACCTTTGACTAATTGACAGATTTTATTTTTTATCTCATCTCTTGCTTTTAATCAGTAAGAAATCAAATACACTGCTGAAAAATAGCCACTTAAATCTATAATATTTTTTCCTATATTTTATGACAGTTCTATCAACCTTTATTTAACCAGGAAAGACTCACTGAGATTAAAAATCTCTTTCACAGGAGTGACCTGGCCAAAATGAGCAGCAATACAATGAGTTTCAACACAGACTTACACAGTACAAACAAAATTAAAAACTATGATTGGTTTATGTACTACACACACTTTAATTCCTCATAAAGTGCATTAAGTCCTCATGGATTTTATACAATGTAAAAAACCCATCACAGAATAAGGCAGAAAATATACAGTACCTATCAAAAGTTACAATATACCTATGTACATAATTTACCTATACAACATTACAATTGATCAATGTTTTTGAAAGAAGTCTTTTCTGCTCACCAAGACTGCATTTATTTAAACAAAAATACAGTAAAAACAGTAATATTGTGAAATAATATTTCTCAAGAAACATTTCTGATTATTATCAATGGAGTGTCTATTTACACTAAGTGCAAATAGCGTCCCTTGTTGGCAAACGCAATTTACACTAGCTCCGCCCACCAATGTCTGTTTGTGTTTAAAAAAGTTTTTAAAAAGACATGTGGAATTCAACTTCTTCAGTAGCGCAGCGGTAACGATTACGGCTCTCAGACCTGGCTTTTAACGCAATCGTCGCGGGTTTGAATCCGTCTTTTGCCGAGCTCATGTTTATTTTCAGTAAAAATGAAAATAATGTTCTTATAGTGGAAATAAACTGCAAACGAGTGTTTAATAATATTAAAAGTGTTTATTGGGTAGGGTTAGGGGAAGGTGGAGGGAGGGTTTTTATTCTCCCAATAAGGCAGCATCCATTTAATAATTTTAATAAATATAATAATTTACACTCTGTGATAGAGTGCTCTCCAGCTTCGAGTATGAATGAAATATACATTCCACGAAAGTGTTAGCACTCCATTCAGATCGCCTTGTTTTGGATTATGGATAAGAAATTACTCTACATCCATAGTTAGTAATGTGAAATCATTTTCATCTGCAATAGGCTTGTGATTAGGGATGCACCAATTTTAATATGGCTGACATCGATAAACTATAATGAAATTGTAAACAATTTTGTCTGAATAAAAAAATGAAACAAAAAGCTAAACTCAATCATTGTAAATACTACAAGTAAATTAGGTATTATAATAATGTACAGTATGTAAAATTGATTTATTTAGAGATCTTAAGATTACATTTAACAGTGATTAAATTTATTAGTGTTTTTAAAGATTAATTTTAAATGAGCATTAAATGATGCCATTACTCCAGTCCTCAGTGTCACAAGGTCCTCAGAAATCTTTATAATATGCTGATTTGGTGCTTAAGAAACATTTCTTTATATTACCAATTTTGACAACAGTTGTGAACAGTAGAAACGGTAATTGTTTGAACAGCAGTGTATCTAATATTGACCGATACAGTAAATAAACAAAATATCAGACAATATCCAATATGGCACATTCCTACTTTGTTTTTTTGCACTTCTGGTGAAAGTGTTCATTCTGATTGTTAGCATACAGCCAGTTCTCAGGACACTTTCATTGGAATGTTGCTTTGAGAATTATCAGGTTTCCTCCCAAACTAGGCACAGCCTATCATTAAACAATCAGGGTGCTTTTTAGCCACATGTGACGTACAAATTTAATGAGCGCCACTGAAAACCTCCCTTTGTCTTTATGTCATCAAATCTGTACGCAATTACGCCCCCTGCCTCATTACAGATGGCTTTGGGAAGGGTTTATTGTTTGTTGCCATGTTAACGTTTAACAGAATAGAGAGCACTTGCTGTATATACAGAAATGCCAGGAAATGGGGTTACTTCCTCACTCAGCGTGAACAACTTCCTTCTGCTGTCCAGCATGGATGTGGGCCAATGCCGACAAATCTCTTCAGACTCTATTTCTCTCTCTCGCTCACTCACTCGCTGAGTACTTTCCTCTCAACCCAGCCCTATCAGACTCTCATAATTACTTCCCCATCTCTCTCAGCAGCTATTAGCACTAACAGAGAGCGAGAGAGAGATGCACACGAGCAGAGATATCCCTTGGGTTCTGGGTTTGGTCGCGGGGATGAGGCAGTGCTTTCAAACAAGCAAGACTTACAGCTGTGAACCAGCTGCTCTGTGCAAGAGCTCCGACACACTGCCTGATCCACGTCAGGAAGGAGGAGAAACAGACTGTGTTTGAAACACTCCTTGACCTTATTAGGGCTGTTTGCATGACCATTTCTATTGCTTATTGTCAAGATTAGAGTTTTGAATTCATGAATATCTAAAAGTAAATATTAAACTTTGTCACTTAACTTATGGACATGAATGAATCATACCTTATGTGGCTTGTTTTAGAAGAGTTGTGCTGTTACTTCTTGAGTGTACAATTTCCACCTACTGAGCTGAAAAACCTCCTTGAAAAGTCCCAGAAAAGTGTCAAAAATGGCAAAATCTAGTTCTGTTGCTGCTGTTGTAATTTCTGATGGCCAAAGGCAGATCAAATGTTACCAACACTTACGTCTGACTGATACTGAGTTGTATAAACCATGTATTTCATGTGTTTTTGTGGGCGTAGTGGTGGGCAGCTCTTTATATCACAGCTGTTTTATGTATTCAAGACTAATTTCCCTCAGCTCGACAAAGCCTAAGATTTAATACAAGACAGATTTTGTGTTTAAAACAGTTTTTATAAGTCACTGAATGTAGTTTAGAGAGTCCCTGATCCCAATCCTGCATTTAGTGGGGATAAAAAGGCATGAGACTGCCTTTTATTAAAGTCAGGTTTGAGTTGGCTTTAGATAGTACACCCAAGTTTCCAGTGCCAGTAAACACACACACACACTCTGAATACTGGTGTTCAGTTCTGCATGTGTACAGACACATACACACACACACACACACACACACACATTGGGTTATGAATCCGCTGTGTAGATTTTTTGCAACTGATTTATAACCAGTTCTGAGAGAGTCACGCTTTCACATCTGGTCGCGTTACTGTTGGAGCCCCATCTAAAAGAGAGACAGAGAATGAGAAACGCAGACTACAGACAGGAAGGAGTTTGTGAGTTCAAGATGTATAAAGAAATTAAGAAAAAGAGGGAGTCAAAGAATTGTGTGGTGAGAATCCTGGCAGCACTGAGTGTGGATTGTGCTACGGCTCCCTGGAGTCTCTCGTCCATCCATCCATATATATTTATATTAAATAAAGTAAGACACAACAATACATTTATATTTCCTAATTTTTTTTTTTGTAACAAGTTTTAAAAGTGATGCTTCAAATTTATCCCCTTTGAAGCAGTCGCTACAGCTATACACATTTCAACAGATGTCTTTGGCTTTGTATTGCATCTGGTTTTATATATTTTTGTATGTATTAAACATATTTTGATAATTTTTCAATGCTGCTTTAAACAGCAGGTTGTGTTTTAGTTGTTTGACAGTTTGCATGGTAAAACTCTTTGGTAAGTTGCGTCTTTAAATTTAACCTCTTCAATGCACCTCTGATATAGCCATAACACAGACATCTTTGATCATTACTTTGCATCATGCAGTGTTTTTTTGTTTGTTTTGTTTTGTTTCTCCCTTCCTCAGGCAATGCGTTTTTAATATTGTGTCAAGTTAAAAATAGTCTTTTAAAATGTGTCTCAAGACCCCTGCATTCTGTTCCATTTCGTTTCGCTCCGTCTAGCTGTTTTTGAATGCAAGAATACTTGTTATGCAAACATTGCCTGAGAAAACGCGTCCGATCGGGATCAGGTGCACCCGAAACCAGTGGTTCAGGGCAGGCAACACAAAACTACATATTTATTTGAAAATATATAGTTTTGCACATTGTTACTGTCTATCTGATATCTGTTGTCTGATTATTCCTGGAACATGCAATCCAGTCATTCATTTCTGAAAGAACTAGATTGTTAGTGAGTAGTTTGAGTTTAACAGAAGGGGATAGAAAGATACGTTTGTTTTTAACAAATGAGTGTGAATTGCTTCTTTTAATTATTCCTCTTATCACCCTTCTACTTCTCTTCATTGGGTTCCTCTCCTCTTTTTCTCATGTTGTCCTGACATTTGCCCCTCTCTCCATTCCTTCACACCTCAAGGACAGAGCTCTGGCCTCATGAATGTGGAAAAATGAAGACAAAATGTTTAGCAGTTGGTTAATTACAGCCTAGTTACTCTAAACAGAGTTCGTGTGAAAGTTTTGGCTGTTGTCTGTTTGTGAGGAAACTCACGATAAACACAAAGAGTGAATTTGTTTTGTGAAGAGCAGGTGCCCATACAGAGACTTTTAAGCCCATGCGGTGTCCTAACCTAGGAACAGTTTCCTCCTGCCTGACTGATTATTACTCATTGGGTGGTTTAGAGCAGAGCTTGATCACAGATCAGTGATGCAATGAATCTTGTTGACTCCAGGCCAAAATGTTGATCGTAGCAGATGTGCAGGCTTTCAGTGTAAGTGCCTGGTTTACGGTAGGCAGATCCCGGATTTAGATGTGCATGAGGTTTAAAAGGTTGTACAGGATTTAAAAACGCCTCTTCATTTGGACTGGATGTGAAGAGGAGTTAAAAAGTGTTCATTTCTGAAAGCCTGTCTCAAAATCCTTTGAGAACTTCCCCTTCGGCGGTTTGATGAAGCATATGGGGAGCTTGTCAGACCAGTCAGGGCCGAGCCTCTCTCTCTGTGCAAGCCTCACCCTTAACTTGTGTCTCTTACTCGTCTACATTCTCTTGTTTTGTCTTCATCATGTTTGCCCATGAGACTTTGTGACCACACTCTTAGAATATAAATGTTGTCACAATACCATCATATCAGTAGTCGTAGCCATACCAGTTCAGTTCCACAACTTATGATACTAACTGCAATACCGCAGCAAAAACTTGTATGCTAATGAACACACTAATTGATGTAAAAAGTTAAAGGGCACCTATTATGCCCCTTTTTTACAAGATTTAATATAAGTCTAAGGTGTCCCCAGCATGTGTCGGTGAAGTTTTAGCTCAAAATACCCTACAGATCATTTATTATACCATGTTGAAAATGGCAAATGTTTAGCTGTTTTTGTGTGTGTCTCATTAAATACAAATGAGCTGCTGCTTCCCACCACAGAGGGCGCAGCCAATAGCTCATGCATTCTCTACTAAAAACTAAAACATGATATCTCTTTGGTTTTGATGATCATCTCTATCGTGGACACACTCAGGTGACATTACAATTCTTCTTCATCATGAAAGTTTATCATCTGCATACGTTTTAAAGCCATATCAGTTTAAACTTCTGATATATGGTTTTCTGAGCGCACACACCCGACGCATGCGGATGTCTGATGGGGTGTCCCGTGAGTATTAAACTAAGTTGTCTTTCATGTGTTATTGCGATTAAACTGTCAAAAACACACAAGGTTATTTCAGAAACTCAGTGAACAAAGTTCACGTAAACACAGTCGGTTATGTCGGTGATGTGAACGTATACAGAAAGTAAAGAAATCGCATTTAGATCTGTGTATTAAAGTAAAAGCAGCGTAATATATAGTACCTACTGGTATATGCTGTTAATATGAATCAAACAACAAAAGAAAAACAGAAAGTCACTCACTGCTCTTGATTTAATTAACTTTTGTAGCTTTAATAAGAACACATTTCTTACTTGAATGCTGCTTGAACACTACAGTAGCAGTACAGCTGCTTGAGCACGGAGAAAATGGCAGATAGCATTCAGCTGGCTGAGGGCGGAAACTTTGGAAATGCAGGACTGTTGCTCAGCGGCCGTGGGCGGGGCATGAGGAATGTGACGTCACATTCCTCAGAAAATGAAAAAGGCATGTATGATGAGACTGCTTTGGTTTAATGGGGATTAAAAAAGGAGTGAGTGGATTTTTATCATTGTAGGGTGATTGTGTTCACACACTGCCAATACACATTCATGTCCAAACACCATATAAAAGGGGATTTTGCTTAATAGGTGCCCTTTAAATATTAGTATAACAAACAAATTAAATTAAATTGATGGTGCATAGCCATCAAGTATTTTTCAATTAAGTAACCATAGCTTCAAGTTTTTAAGTATTAAGTAATTATTCAGGTAAACATTCAGAAATTGAACAAAATTAAATGTAAAAGTAGTCAAATGTAAAATAAACCTACTGAAAATGGATAGTTTAATCAAAAATTATTTTCATTCTTCTTTGTAAAATACAAGAAAATATTTTATAAAATGTCTCAGTATAATTTTTTGTCTTTCATTGCATGGATAAAAATGTAATTGTGTGAAATATATCTTCAAAATACTTTCTCTAAGCTTTACAGGAAAATGTAAGTCATATGAGTTCGAAATGACTGTATCATATTACAAAAAGTATATAACTATGAACAGGATATTCATATATGCATTTATTACTAATCTACAGAAAAGCCTAACAGTGTAATTTCCTTTCTAACTCGCGTTGTTCAATGTTCATTCAAAATATAGCAATATGTTAGCTTATCGACTTATCTTAGAGCAGCTTAAATACTTGTTTATATCAGAAAGCATCTTTAAGCTCTTCCTGGAGCTTACTGTAATTTCTATATTAGTATTTTTGTTGTTTTGCAATTTTTTTAAAAACATTCACAGCCCTGTGTCCTGTGTCTTTTGGTTTCGTTCTGTTCTCCATTATTGCCTCTTGCCATCTTGAGCATACTTGACTCCTGCTCTTGCCTTCTATTCTTCCCTCTCATATCTTCAGCACTCCAGTTCCCCTCCCCTTGGCTCTTAAATCTCTGTGAAAGCACAATTTCACACTCAGCTTAGCCACTTCTCCCAAATATTTCCCACCACAGTTGCTGCCAAAAAGGGGTGCAACCAAACGCCTTCTCCAGTTGCAGGCTTTGACCTCACAGGACATTAAATGCCTGGCACGACACTGCTTCTGAACACAGTGCCTATAGAAAGTATTCATCTTGCTTGGACTTTTTCATGTTTTCTTGTTATACAGCATTGAATCACAGTGGACTTAATTTGGCACAGTGACCTCTCTGAAGAAAAGAAAAGGCTCTTTAATGTCAAAGTAAATGCAGATATTTACACAGTAATCCAAAACAATTGATTTCATAAATACTCACCATCTTTAATATGACGGTAAATCATCACAGGTGCAGTCAGTTGGTTTTGGTTTTGACATCTGTGTGTAGTCACAGGTAGTAAAAAATATGCCTTTTATATGGATGGTCCAGCTTCTGATTAGTCAGTATTAAGGCAGAACATACTCCATAAAGATAAAAGGACACTCCAAGCAACTCTCTTTTCAAGTAATTGAAAAAACACCAGGCAGGAGGTGAATACAGGAGAATCAGCAGTCACAGCTTTATTAGAGATTAGCAAAGAGAAGCCACTGTTCACATGTCATATGACATCTCAGCTGCAGTTCGCCAGAAGTCATGTGGGAGACTTTAAATTTGACTGGATGAAGGTTTTGGGTTCTGATGGTGACAAAATCGAGCCAAACACTGTGCGTAAACAGAAACACGCCTTTAAAGTGCAGTGGTGGCAGCATTGTGCCGTGGAGATGCTTTTCCACAGAAGGCCTTGAACATAGGAAGAAACCTAAAGGGAAACCTGGTGGTTTCACACTAGCACTTTTGGTGTGCACCCATGTTTGATTGACATTTGATTGGTTCATTTGGATGATGTGAACGCAGTTTTCCAAACTCGGATGCACACCCGTTAACCATAACTGCCTAAAAATGGTGGTCTGGGGTATGGTTCATGTGAACTCCAGTACGGTTCACTGCTGATATGAACACAATTGTGCTAAATCGCGGAAGTGAACAAGTATTGATGCCTTATGATTCGATGAAACTGATTGTGTGTTCTCTTTCACTTTCCTGATAACACTGTGAATCAATGCGACAAAAGACAATAGAACCCATTATAATGAATGATGCTCTCTACACTGAATGCGGTTCAACCTAAATGACAAATTTCCAACAGTAAACTGAATCCCTGTTCTATTTCTGACATACTTCAAGCATTCGCGCTACTTCTGGCATAAAGAACAAATGAATTTCCAACGGTCGCTTTGTCATGTCCAATGTAGACAGCCTTAAGCTGTTGCGGCGCAGTGCAACGTGGCGTGACAACTGTCATCTTTCGGTGTAGACATGGTGTATGCGTGACTGATGCACTGCAAGCGGAGAGAATGTATATCTCATTTCTGCTTGCCTTCAACACTAATTTAATTCCGTACCTGACCCGACCCGTTTGACATAAAGACCGTGACCCGAACCACAATAAATCCACTACATTAGGTAGACAAAAATTATTTATTTTCTCATGTAACACAAGCAATCAAACCAGCATCATGCATTCTGAGTTTATGCATTTAAGAAAAATAGACACACAACCTAGGGCTGGACGATTAATCAAAAAGTAATCGAAACTGAAATTCAGAACCTCTAACCGACGTAATTTTACCATGTCAGTTATTTTGTTTTTTAATCCTGTTAATACTTTCCCCTTAAAAACATTATGGCTGCAACTAACGATTATTTTGATAATAGAATAGTTGGCCGATTATTTTTTCGATGAATTGATTAATCGGATAAAAATCCTAATTTTATTTATTTTTATTTTATTGACAAAAAAAAACACACTATTGCACATCCTGCTCAATGTACTTCAAACAAATGTGTCAATTGAATGCTATGAAAACATACAGTGCTTAATTTGTTACACTGCGTGTCATAATAAAGAGATAACACAAATATTTTAGGAATCTTTCAAAAACTTGTTTAAAGCTAAAAGTGGTATTGCCATTTATTAGGAAATAACAAACTGAAACAACTAAATACTTTCTAAATAATATTCACACATAATATCCCAAAAAACTTGTTATTGACTGTAATTGGGCATCTGAAAAAAAAATACTTGAATGACATTTTGACTTTTAAATCTAAATTTTACTTTAAACAACAGATATTTCAGCAAAATGAATATTTTTGCACTGAATATTAATAGTCTCCCTCTCTACCACGTTCCATCTGTCTGACGCGGGTGCGCGCCGGCGCTCATTCAGTAAAGTTTGCAGTTTAACGCAGACTGTAAGGACGAGCCTTCATGCAAAATGGAAATGCTTGTGTGAATTTGTAACATTTACAGATAAGGATATAGACGTAGATTGAACGTTTTGCACTGAGGACGCACATGCATCTGTCAAAGCACCTGACAGGGCAAGCCATTACGCTAAATAGTTCTTATGTTTTGGGCAGTTTTTATCTCGTACCTTTCCCACAGCTGCTCATTCTGTTTCCTCCACTGTTTTTAGATGTATTTTGTCCATAGAAATGCGTTATTCAGTGCTGTAATTTTGAAGTCCTCCGCCACTTTGTCAGTTGGAGGTGTTTTAAGGCTTGCCAGTTTGGACATTCAAGAGATATTAGACCATTGAATGTGTATTATATTGAGCTACTTGCGCTGATGCATTGTGGCACATGAACACTCATACAGACAGTAGCTGCACATCACGTTAAGATCGCGCGCACAGAGAGAAGCACAGATACTCGATAACTCTCACTAACGTTGCGCAAACGTTGTAAACGCTATAACAACTTCAGATTGACAAGAATATTTTTCTGTGAAGTGACAAAAAGCCTAATTAAATCCTGTGCAGTTCACTGTTTTAGCATGAAATCTTTCAAGTGGGTGAATGCTTTTTGTAGGCATTATGTGTACACTTGCACTGTGTGCTATTGGACGTTTGCAAAGTGACTTTGCATCATGACTTTGAGGATGTGTGTGCATGTAAAAAGATGATTATATGACCAAACAATGTGCTTAATATAGTAAATTTGTTAACACTAGTAAATCTCAAAATTTACTTATTGATGTGAGTTGATGAGAAGACCACATCCACCACTTTTTCAACCTCATTTTGCCGACTTTAAAAGGTATAATTTCATTATGTAATGTTGTGTGTTTTGGGCCGCTGATGTGTTGCATATGTGATGAGCTTGTGACATGTTTTTTCTCTAAGATTTATGATCAGTAAAACCAGGTTTAAGTCTTGACTTCATCACACAATGTTCTTGATAATTTTCCACAGTGCTCAAGACTTGTCATTTTAGTCTCAAATTCTGTTTTTGAGTGTTAGACTTCCAGGTGTTATTAACTAAATGTTGCCGGGCTCAAAGTTAAAGAGCTTTGGGTCATTTATGTAAAGCCTCGTCTTTAGCTGTTGGCTTTGTGCCCAGGCCTTGCTTGCTTTCTCTGCACTTTTGCACACAGGGATATTTTGAGGCCCAGTCAAAGTACAGGAAGTCGGTATTAGCGCTCAATACACTTCCTGTCTTGAGCTGTAGTACTATGTTACTTAGTGTCAGTGTTGCTTTGAAATCATATGACCTGCCACCTAGTGTCTCAAAGGGAAGTGTGGGCTAGGGCTTACTTCTATTTGCTGAAATGTACTTGACGTCCCGGTAAACTGGCTTCATATGTATAAATCAAGAGTTTAAAGGTTTTAAGATCTAAAAGCTTTAGGTTTTAGTCTTTTATATAAACTGGGTATGTTTATACATTTGAAATGAGTTTGTTGGATTGAGTTTGCTTGGTTATGTTACAACAAGATGTTCATATGTTATGTGCTTCATTGTGACGTCCAGATCTGTGACGTGTGTCCAGATGCTTCCTGTATTTTGAGTGGAAATGAGTGAAAGTCTCTGATCAGTTAGGAATTTCCATCTTGAATGAACTTTGGCACATCGTCACCATAAAGGGTTACAGGTTTTTTTTCTTCACCCTTGTTGCTCTTTGTCTCTCACCTCTTTCCCCCAACAACTCCACTGTCTGTAGTGTTTGTATCAGAGGGAGCGGTGTGGTTACAATCTACAGCAGCTTTTTTCCTTTGCTTTGTGTCGTCAGAAGATTTTTGCCACACTCTTTGTAACATCCTGACAACATAAAGCAGATTTCTTTGTTGTTTTTTTTAACTAGGAACTAGTTTGCAATACAGTCACCTGTTTGTATGATCATTTCAGTATCAGCCATAATTAGCATTATTTTTTTATATTTTTTTTAGTTTGTTTCACATCAGTCTGATTGGGTCAGTGTTCAAAGCTCATAATATCAAACAATTTAAAGATTATTTTATGCAAAGTTTAAAAATGACTAAACAGGCCTGTTTTTTCTACTACACTAAAATGGAGTTCTTAACAAAAGTTTAGGAGAAACTACTAGTCCTGTCAATCTCAAGACAAGGACATCACTTCTGTTACATCTCCACAACTCGAGCTTTATTTATGTTTATCCCTACCAATCTCTTTTTTCCTTTACCACTTTCAGTGATTATATGGACATGTCATCCTATATGAATAAAAATGTACACTACTGTTAAGAAGTTTGGGTTCGGTAAGATTTTTAAATGTTTTTGAAAGAAAATGCTCACCAAAACTGCATTTGTTTGATCAAAAATGCAGCACAAACAGTAATATTGTGAAATATTATTACAATTTAAAATAACTATTTTATTTCTATTTTGATATATTTTAAAATGTAATTTATTCCTGTGATGGCAAAGCTGAATTTTCAGCATTATTACTCCAGTCTTTAGTCACATGGTTCTTCAGAAATCATTCTAATATGCTGATTTGGTGCTCAAGAAACATTTCTTATATTGTCAATGTTCAAATCAGTTGTGCTGCTTAATATTTTTGTGGAAACTGTAATAGATTTTTCTCCAAGGATTCTTTGATGAGTAGAATGTTAAAGTATTTGACACAAAATTTTGTAACAAAGTAAAAGTCTTTACTGTCACTTTCGATCAATTTATTTCTTTAAAAAAAATCTTACTAACCCCAAAGTTTTTAACGGTAGTGTATGTTTAAATTAAATATTTGTACATAATTTAACATTAAATATTAATCTGAGTGTTGATGTTTCTTTACAGCTCTGCAGTGTGTGGACCCCGTGAAGCCCTGCGTGAACAATGCTACCTGTGTCACCTTCCACAATGGAACAGGCTACTGCAGGTAAGACAAGACAACTCTCAGATTTAAACTCCACTGTCTGAGGCTCAACGAGAACTGGAAAAAACCAGTGGCGAGACTGTTTTGCACAAAGCTGTGTTGCCTAACTTCATTTCTTCACAGCAGTAATGATATTAGATCACTCTAAGTATTTAATATTGCCAAATCTGCTCTCCTGACAGAGTTGGAGTCCTCCCACAGTACATTGAGAAGTGTGGGTCTTTAATGATCGCTTTTTATGTGTGCGTGTGTGCTTTTGCGGTGCATTTAAAACCGTCTCTCAGTGTAGGAAAAACTATGCAAAGTGGATTTAAAAAAGACGAGTAACAGTTGGAGTGGAAAAACGGTAAAATGCATCCAATTGTTGTGGTTGCAGAGTTTAAATACACACACACACACAAGTTTCCTTCACTGTTAAATGCCGGTTCCTTTACTGCTGTTGTTCATTGAATGCTGCTTGTGGCAGCTTGTAATTGTGCTTTTTATGCCATATGATTGAGGGTTACATTTATTGCTTTGCCCAAAATAAACACTTGCTAACAAACCTATCATGTTACATTTCTATGGGCTGTGAAACACAGAGGGACTGTTTTCCCATCATTGAATGAATCCTCTTCCTACAATATACAGCCACAGAAACAAATTCTGCATTTCTTACTTACCTTGACAATATTTTGTACTTTGGGTTACAGTAAGTACTGCCGCATCTCCAGACTTAACAACCTTAAAATAACAAAGAAATTGAAACCACATCTGATGGTAAAGCTCAGCCTTGCGGTAAATCAGGACAGGAATGCACAGAAAGCGTACCTCAGCACCACACCAAAACAAAATCTTCAAAAATTATTTAAGACATTTTGGCTAGGAATTCCTTACCTTCTACGGAATTAAGTGATATTTCCCAGTGTCGGTAATTTGCAACCAAAAGTTGCAACCTTGAGATTTTGACAAGCAATATTGCCAGGAAAGTGGATGAGTCAGGCCTTCAGCACAGGTTCAGATTGAGCAATATAGATGTGATAAAACCACAGATTTATCACACTTATTGTTCATACAAATAATCCTCCACATCTACCTCAGACAGACTTAAGTGTTTTTAAAGACACTGTTAACACTGCTTAGTGTGTGTGGAGAGAATCCTTGTCATAGCTACCAAATCTTAATGGAGGTTTCCGTGAACACACATCAACAGTATGTTACTTAACGTTGCGTTTACCTCAGGAAAGTTATCACAGATTGTTTAGCTATAAAAAATACTAGAGAGGAGCTTATTTACTGTTAATTGTGTATGTATGTTTGAATAAATTTGTCATGAAGACAAGTGCTTATGAAAACCACATTATGTGCAAATGAGTTGTAGGCTAAACAAACATTTCGGTTTTTATTTGGAATTATTATATCTAGAGTTGTCAAAAGTACTGACTTTGGTACCAATCAGTGCTGAAATTTTAAAAATGTGACACTTTGAGTGCTGTTGAGTGGATTCGTAATCATCTGATTGGCTATTGTGTTGACGCGCTCATCGGATATGTCTGTGATTGGCTACATTGAATCAATGCACGGGAGCGTTTGAAAGCACATGGAAGTGTTTGAATTTGAAAGCATTTTGAAAGCGGGAGCATTTGAGAGCAGGCGTCTATCAGTGGACTGGTCCGCGATAGATGCCTGCTTTCAAACGCTCCCTTGTGTACCCGTGTAAGCGCTCAGTGAAGAGCGTCATTGATGTCTATTTACAACATTTTACAGCGTTGATCATTAAAGCCAATCACAGACATATCCGATGAGCGCGTCAACACAATGACCAATCAGAGGTGTTTACGAATCCGCTCAACAGCGCTCAAAGCTTCACATTTTTACATTTTCAGTACCGACTAGGTACCGCAGTCTGTACTTTTGACAACTCCAATTATATCTGAAAATAAATAGCAGCTGAATATAATAGTTTCAGCTTTGTTGATAATTTTAACCTCTTATATTATAGTAATGTAGGGCCTACCAAATGAGAGCGTTCCCTGTATAGTTTAAAGCATTATTTGGGAGAGATTTTGTTTTACCTTAAGAATAAAAATATTGGTATCAGCAGATATCATTCTGAATAGTCGGCTATCCATATCTGCTGAGAAATTTAGTATCGACAGATCTCTTGTAGGGTTAAGCGATGTCCAGCAAATTGGCATCAGATGATGTCTACGGTGAATCAGGGAATCCTGGGGGAATCACGATGCGGGCTCAACATCGTGGTGACATCGTCTATTGGCCCAACCCTAATATCTTATATATATTATTTTATTATTTATCTTTGTATTGATTTGTTATTATAATTGTGATATCATAACCCAGATAATTTTGTCTTTTAATGAGTTTGAGAAACATTTCATATTGAAATCTTTGTCTTTTGATTGTAGACTTTGGTATCTTGGCTAGTCTGAGAACAGTTTTGATCTCTAGGTATGAACTATATATATATTGATGGAGTATTTTATCCATCCTATAGAAAACAATTGTAGAACTAGCTTGCTTACTATAAAAGCGAGAAGTGTTTTGAGGCCTCTTGACCTATGTAACTGTAAGGGTCAAACAAGTTTACTTGGCTACTGAGCAACAAATTTTGTTGGTAATTTTCCACCAGACAACAGGTGGCTGTGAAATGGACAAGACCATCATTAAAGGGTGTCACGTGAAGGCTTCTTGCCTCCGGGGAGTATTGTCTGTTTTGATACAATGTTTCATTTGGCCAATGGGAAAAGGGTTGACCATCAATTGGCAGAAGGCCATGAGAGATTAAGGTAAAAGATGTACAGTAGTTGGCAGTCGGCCACTTAGTCGAACTTAGAAAATTGTCCCTTACATAAGCAACACCTGAAGTTTTGGTGGAAGACTATGGTGGAAAGGTCGGGGAGTACATGGGAAGGAAGTGTGGGAAGAGAGCCCCTGTAAGCGAGAATATGGGAAAATATAAGGGTGAATATTACCAGCCAATGATACTACTTTGGTGTGTTTTAAGAGATAAGAAAAATGTATAAAAACTGTGCCCCGGCTAAGAGAGCCTCAGATGCGGAGCTGGCATCTCACTTTGTTGCTTGACAATAAAGTTAAATACTTCTGAGACCTGGAACTTCGACTCTGTGAGTTTTTCTTCGAGACCAGAACTGAAGGGACAAAGAGACATTGAATCTGCCACGACAATATCAGTACTGTATCATTTATCGGCTGATATCAAAGATTTTCTTATTCATCATTATCTGGAGATTTTTACTATTATAGTTTTTATTAATATTCATTTAATTTTAAGTTTTAGAAATTTTGTTATATGCTTTTGTGATTTCTTTTTTTTTTTTTTACTTAAAAAAAATAATTAGCTTTAATTTATCAACATATTTTATTTCATTTAGTTGCTAAGGCAACATTTCTAATTTAGTTTTTTTATTTTAAGTTTTCTAATATTTTATTTTACTTTATTTCTGCTTTTCTTCAGTTAACAAAATTATTTTAATAGTTATAGTTTTTAACAATAGCAACACTGACTGAAATTCAATTTATCTAATGCTTAATCTTTTAAAAAAAAGATTTTAGTTTAAAAAAAAAAAAGGAACCTTAGTGTTACCAAAATCTCAGAATGAATATTCATTTTACATACTGTATATTATATTGTTGTGATGTCTAAGTTCACTTATAGCTTTTGGAATTATTGATTTTTTTTTTTATATTGGCCATAACTTGAAAATAATGATCATCTTATCGGTATTGGCTATATCGGTGCATCTCTGTTGATCTCCTAAACTCTACCCAACTATTTGTTGAGAATCAGGAGATGTCAGTATCTCTGTTAACTCTCCATTTAATGTCATCTCTGTAAAACAGTTTTCACTTGCGATTGTTTCTTATCTATGGGTAAGGAGGAAAGGTGTTTGTTAAAGAGATATGATGAAACAAGAAGACTGTGTAGTGTCATTCACGTAATTGTGATTTGTTACGCTAGAAAATTCCCCAAAAGTTTTTGTTAGGTTCTGCCACTTTCTGGTGTGAAAACCAAAATCTGACCTTCCCAGGCTGACATGAATCAGGCACAACGGTCTCTGCCGGATCTGACAGCTCTAGACTCTCTACAGCTCGAGTTCTTGAATGCTTTGAAAGTTCATCTCGGCTTGACTTTGCTCGAGAATGCAGGCTTTCAGCAACCTGAAATGGCTGCCTGGGTGTGCGTGCGATCTCAAAATGGAACAGGCTGACACAAGGTACTCAGGAGTTACTAATACATTCTGTGTAGGTGAGGTGACACCCGAGAACCAAAGTCAACAAGGTGTTTTTTTTTTTTTTTTTTTACTGTTTTTTCCCCCTCTACCACTGAGAGCTCTGTACAGGAAGAGCAGTGTGACAGAGGTTGGCAGAGCAGGGTGTGTTGTGTGAGTGGTCAGACCGGTGTGTCTGCAAGCCTCCAGCCAGGGTGTAAGAAGCAAGCTGTGTGTCACCTGTGTGTCTTTGTCATTTTTTTGTGTGTTTTATGTGCGCATGTGCACGTCTGTCTGGTTTCATATGTGTCTGTGTGTGTGTCATTGCACTTGAAAGTGAGTGGTGTAGGAGAGAGACACGTGAGGAAGCCTGCAGGATTTCCACTGCAGCAGAGCAGTGTAGCGCATTACCTGTAGAACAAAGAAGATTCAGATATGACTCAGGATGGTAAATAGTTAGCCAAAACCTGACTTTATGATGAAATAATAATGCAAATAAGTAAGTTTATCTAGTTTTCTTTAGCCACGGTCCTTTAAAGGAGATTAATTCATAAATGCAACTCCTTAGAGAAGGTTTTACAGTAGCTCTGCTGACAGTCTGAAACTTATTGTTATAGTTAGCACACAAAAGCAACACTGTCTTCAACAGTTTTTGTTAATTCAAGTAAGTGACTGTTCAAAAATCTTTAACTGTTGGACTGCAGTGCAAAGAAAGGCTGTTGCCTGAGTCGTTTTTTAAGCAGACTACCAAAAATTGTGTTGGTCTTTAACCGTTGGCAAGACACGTGTCTTTTTAAAAATTGAAAATGTAACTTGTAGTTTTTTCCATTTGGCTTTAACAGCCCGATACCAAGCTCATGTACTTGTACTTGTACTCGTAAAAATACCACCGATACCAAAGACCGATACCTCACGTGACGTAACTGACAGAACTTTCCGTGCACAGAGACACCGGCGGCAGCAGCAGAAACAATGTCAGCCTCAGAGGTTTGGAAATACTTCAAAATTAATGATGACAACCCACGCATTGCAAACTGCATGCTTTCAATCACAATTCGTTATCGATTAGTGAAGGCGGGATAGGCGGAATCACGCTGAATGACAGACCAGAAGCGCGCTCTCTTGCACACGCTCTCTCTCTTTCTTGCGCGCGATCCCAGTTCTCTCAGACAGCGCGTGATCAATTCTCCTTGCGCCTGAATGGTCAAATCAGAATCAGAATCAGAATCAGAAAGAGCTTTATTGCCAGGTATGTTTACACATACTAGGAATTTGTTTTAGTGACAGAAGCTCCACAGTGCAACAGAGTGACAGCGACAAGACAAGACACATAATAAAAAGAATAAAATAATAATATACAACTTTAATTGTATAATTTACAAGTGCAAAAAAAACAAAAAAAACAATATATAATATAGACAATTGTATGTACAGTTATGTGTGCAAATTTGAAGTATAGTAAGTGTTTTAAGTAAATAATGTGTAATAGTGTTGTGTGTTCCATTTTGTCAAGTGTTCATGAGATGGATTGCCTGAGGGAAGAAACTGTTCCTGTGTCTGGTCATTCTGGTGCTCAGGGCTCTGTAGCGTCGACCAGATGGCAACAGTTCAAAGAGGGAGTGTGCTGGATGTGAGGGGTCCAGAGTGATCTTCTTTGCCCTTTTTCTCACTCTGGATAAGTACAGTTCTTGGAGAGTGGGGAGGGTTGTGCCAATGATTCGCTCAGCAGACCGGACTACCCTCTGTAGTCTTCTGAGGTCAGATTTGGTAGCTGAGCTGAACCAGACGGTAATTGAAGTGCAGAGGATGGATTCAATGATGGCAGAGTAGAACTGTTTCAGCAGCTCCTGTGGCAGGTTGAACTTCCTCAGCTGGCGAAGGAAGTACAACCTCTGCTGGGCCTTTTTCACAGTGGAGTCAATGTGAATGTCCCACTTCAGGTCCTGTGAGATGGTGGTGCCCAGGAACCTGAATGACTCCACTGCAGTCACAGTGCTGTTCATGATGGTGAGTGGGGGGAGAGCAGGGGGGTTTCTCCTGAAGTCCACGATCATCTCCACTGTCTTGAGCGTGTTGAGCTCCAGGTTGTTAAGACTGCACCAGACAGCCAGCTGTTCAACCTCCAGTCTGTAAGCAGACTCGTCTCCGTCCCGGATGAGGCCGATGACTGTGGTGTCGTCCGCAAACTTCAGGAGCTTGACAGAGGGGTCTTTAGAGGTGCAGTCGTTGGTGTAGAGGGAGAAGAGCAGTGGGGAGAGGACACAGCCCTGAGGGGCGCCGGTGCTGATGGTGCGGGTGCTGGATGAGAATTTTCCCAGCCTCACTAGCTGCTGCCTGTCTGTCAGGAAGCTGGTGATCCACTGACAGACAGAGGTGGGCACGGAGAGCTGAGTTAGTTTGGGCTGGAGGAGTGATGGGATGATGGTGTTAAAAGCAGAGCTGAAGTCCACAAACAGGATCCTCACATAAGTCCCTGGTCTGTCCAGATGCTGGAGAACATAATGCAGTCCCATATTGACTGCATCATCCACAGACCTGTTTGCTCGGTAAGCAAACTGCAGGGGGTCCAGTAAGGGTCCAGTGATGTCCTTCAGATAAGCCAGAACCAGTCTTTCAAATGACTTCATGGCCACAGACGTTAGAGCCACAGGTCTGTAGTCATTAAGACCAGTAATTTTGGGTTTCTTTGGGACGGGGATGATGGTGGAGCGTTTGAAGCATGAGGGGACTTCGCACAGCTCCAGTGACCTGTTGAAGATCTTTGTGAAGATGGGGGCCAGCTGGTCAGCGCAGGTTTTCAGACAGGCTGGTGAAACGCTGTCTGGGCCTGGTGCCTTTCTTCTCTTGTTCTTTCTGAAGACCTGGCGCACATCATCTTCACTGAACTGAATTGTAGGTGTGGGGGAGAGGGGGGTTGTTGGAGGTGTGAATGGTGATGATGATGATGATGATGATGATGATGATGATGATGATGATGATGATGATGATGATGATGATGATGATGATGATGATGATGATGATGATGATGATGATGATGATGATGATGATGATGATGATGATGATGATGATGATGATGATGATGATGATGATGATGATGATGATGATGATGATGATGATGATGATGATGATGATGATGATGATGATGATGATGATGATGATGATGATGATGATGATGATGATGATGATGATGATGATGATGATGATGATGATGATGATGATGATGATGATGATGATGATGATGATGATGATGATGATGATGATGATGATGATGATGATGATGATGATGATGATGATGATGATGATGATGATGATGATGATGATGATGATGATGATGATGATGATGATGATGATGATGATGATGATGATGATGATGATGATGATGATGATGATGATGATGATGATGATGATGATGATGATGATGATGATGATGATGATGATGATGATGATGATGATGATGATGGTGATGATGATTTCTCAAACCTGCAATAAAACTCGTTCAGATCGTCTGCCAGGTGTTGATTTGCCACAGAGCTGGGGGATGGTGTCTTGTAATTGGTGATGTCTTTTAGACCTTTCCACACTGAAGCTGTGTCATTAGAAGAGAACTGATTCCGAAGTTTATCAGAATAATTCCTCTTTGCCACTCTAATCTCCTTTTCCAGTGTGTATTTGGCCTGTTTGTACAAGACTCTGTCCCCTTTTCTGTGAGCATCTTCTTTGGCCTGACGGAGCCGGCTGAGTTTTGCAGTGAACCAGGGTTTGTCATGGTTTGTCAAATGCACACATAGTTGTCAAAATGTCCATCATGTAGAGTATCTCACGTAAATACGGTCGGTTATGGCTTAAGTGGACGTAAACATTTGGGTGAAAACAGGATATGTGTCAGTATCCATGGATTCGGTCTTAAAGGGACCGTAGCCTATATTTGTCATTAATGTTAATTAAACATCAAAAGATGTTAAATAAATGTATACATGGTAAATAAACCTACTGTATCTGAAAAACAAGTTTATTTAATTTGTATCTCTATAGTATTTGTTGTATTGTTTGTAATTTGTTTGTAAATTTCTTTTAATATAACAACAATTATATATATTGGTAATTATGCCCTTTGAAGGTTATTGGACACTGAAAATTTTGTTCTTTAAGTTTGTGACCAGCACAAAAAAATTATAACTTTTTTCATTAGAGTAATAATAAAGAAGCTGTCCTACATTCATTAGTCTCACTGTTTAGTGCTTGGAAAACTGCAACATCACAAAAAAAANAAAAAAAAAAAAAAGAGAGAGAGAGAGAGAGAGAGAAATTAATAAATGTATAGGTATAGGTATAGGTATCGGTATCGGCGAGTACTAGGAAAAAAAGTATCGGTACTCGTACTCGGTCCTTAAAAAATGGTATCGGTGCATCCCTAGCTTTAACCTCATCTGCTGCAAAACATACAACTGTAAATTTAGATAAATACAGCTCGGTACTAGAAACACAAACTATATATAATGCCTACAAGACCTTACAGGAATTCTTTTGATCAAATACATCATAAAATATAATCACAGCTGGGGAACAGGTGCATTACAGAAACAATGAGCATCAAGCTACATATCACAATTTATGAGTTTATTACTGTTTTTGCTTAAAACTTACTTTAAACCATCATCAAGTGCTTGTAATAACTTCCGATTGTGATCTAAAGTGGATTTTGATTATATAATGGGCAGACATGCATTATTTGTAGTGTTTTATAATGGACTGAATGCTACACCTGCTTAGTATTTCTCATGTAAACATCTTTTATTGTAATGAAAATTAGAGCCGCATAAAAAACACATACAAAACATATATTGTTGTAATCATATTTTAATCAAATTTGGCTTCATGTTTCTTTTGTAGAAATGTTTCTCTCAGTTGTTTATGTACAAAACTCAGAACAAGAAAGTATATAGGACGTCGTCATCCGGAAGGACAGGAGTAATGATCACGTGATATGATTGTCAGATCTAGACCGAATGAGTGCTCTCTGACTCAAAATACATGCGCACCCAGAGAAAAACAGGCAGACAGTGCTCTGTTCGCTGTTTCAAGCTCTTCAGATCTCATAATTTAGTAGAAAATGAATTGAAATTATATTCTGTATAAAAAACGTGAGAATAAATCTGTTCTCAGACACTAATGATAACAAGAACTCAACATCCATTCTCTTCTCTCTTCTGGAAAACTTTTCTTCAATGTTTACACTGGTTTTCAAAACAGCGCCACCAACCTCGCCCTCGTGTAACAGCAGTGGTTCCAGGCAAGTTATCTAAAGCTCAAATCTAATTGGACGGCCCAAGCATGTGACACTGAAAACTGGAGTAATGGCTTCTGAAAATTCAGCTTTGCCATAACTGGAATAAATTAGATTTTAACATATATTCAAATAGAAAATAGTTATTTAAAATTGTAACAATATTTCAGAATATTAGTGTTTTTACTGTATTTTAATTAAATAAGTGCAGCCCTTGTGGGGATAAAAGACTTAATTGAAAAACATTTTAAAAATCTTTCTGACCACAAACTTTGGAACAGTAGTGTCTTTTTGCACATTCCTATCTAAAACAAAGAAGCACGATTCTAGGCCCGGATCAAGTCAAGGATTTTACAACTTGCAAATGGATCTGCACTGATCTGAGCCAAAGCGAGTGAGTTAGCAGTAAGAGAATAGCTGTGTGTGTGTGTGTTTTGAGAGCAGAAGTGAGACTTGAATACCTGAGCTCACTACCTCTCTCTGCCCAGAATCTTATTTTCCCTCCTCCACATCAAACAAGATCTCTTTGTCTTGGCCTGCGTAAGGGGTGCAAACTTATTAATTTTTTACCCCTCATTTCCTTCCCCCCTCCCTTTAGCCATTCCTCCCCCTCTCGGTCGGAAGGGAGAGAGTGGAGTCAGCTTGGCGTTTGTTTGATCTGACAGGTAGAATGTGCCTGCAGGGAGAGAGGAGCAGTACGGAGATGTCTTTTAGCACTCAAGAGGGTGAAATTGGAGATGTGTCTGCCTGCTGGTGAGAGATAGAGGTAGAAAGAGAGATTACCCTGTCAATACCACTCTCTGTCAATCATCTCTCTATCTCACAGTATTTTGTTCCTTTATGACCATTTTCAAGTTTTTTTTGCCTTTTTTTCTCATTGTGACTTCATCTCTCGCTCTTTTTTAATCTCTGAGCAATATCATCCCTTCTTTTAACGTGCTGTATTGTTCTGTTTTTTTTTTATTGTACCCTCCTTTCATCCCTGTCCTTCTTTCACCTCTCTCTCTTTCTGTCTCTCTATGTGCCTACAGGCTGGACTGATTTGTTTCAAAGCCACATTCAAAGTGTAATGGCCTCAGGAAGAGCGTCTGCCAACCAGAAGCTCTAGTCATAAAAGAGAGACACAGAAAGAGAGAGAGTGTAGGCGCTTCAGGAACATGTACCCAATTCTGTATATAACACTCAAGCTAAAGTCAACAACTCAGCTGTGTGTGAAGAGTGGCAAGGAGAGGCTGTGATTTACTCAAACACCCCCATGCACACGTTTAACTAGCAGACCAAAGTGAGGACATGGCGTAAACTTTGTATTTTTTGTAATGTTTGTATTTGTTTTTATATAAGCTCAGTACAATATCAGTATTTTGCAAATTTTGATACCTGGCCTTGGTGACAATGTGCTTCTATTTGTTGTGGAATATGATTTTCTTTTAATGTTTTGGATGTTTGACAAAATTTGTGCTTTATGTATGGCGGGAATTGAAT
>RJVU01071502.1:6217407-6229117 GCA_003731715.1 Anabarilius grahami
AAATTAATGTCTACGTTTTGAGTTTAGCTTAGTGATGCATATCTGAAATAATTAAAAAAATAACTAATAAAAAAAATAAATAAATGCATTTTGAAGTGAAAACAAAACATATTTTTTTTCTTTTAGGGTGTCCTTTAAGGGAGGTTTTATCAGGTTTGTGTGACTTCTGAGAAAAATTTTAAGTATATTCGAGTATAGCTGAGTGAACTTATACACATGAACTTATAGTTTACAATTATATTTATGCATTTGACAGACACTTTGATCCAAAGCAACTTTGCTGCATTACTAGTGCCTTGTTTACCACTTGAGCTACAGGAGCAGTTAAACAGTTTGTATGTCGTTTACTCTCTGGCTTATCCCAAATATCCACATGAACTCAATTATATTAAAAAAATGAAGTTTATCACACAGTAAACATGCTACGTCTTTCTTTCTCTCATCTTTTTGCACAGATTGCTACTAAGATAGAGCTTATTAAAGGATTAGTTTACTTCAGAATTAAAAATTTCCTGGTAATTTACTCACCCCCATGTCATCCAAGATGTTTATGTCTTTCTTTCTTCAGTCTAAAAGAAATTAACGTTTTTGGGGAAAACTTCCAGGATTTTTCTCCATATAGTGGACTTCAACAGGGTTCAGTGGGTTGAAGGTCCAAATTGCAGTTACACGATCCCAGCTGAGGAATAAGGGTCTTATCTAGCAAAGCAATTGGTCATTTTCTAAAAAAAATAAAAATGCTCATCTTGCACTGGCTCTCCGATGCGCCACGCATTACGTAATCATGTTGGAAAGTGATTATGCGAAAGTACAGAGAAAGAGTTTACAAAGCAAACGTGCAAAGACTAAGTCAAACAGCCTTTACAAATAAAGGTAAAACAGCGATGTTGGACGATTTTGAAGTTGGAGGAGAAAATGAGATGGATTTTTTCACCCTACCGCGGTTCTTCTGCCTACATCACGCATGACCTTTCTAACCTGATTACGTAATGCGTGGCGCATCGCAGAGCTAATGCAAGATGAGCATTTGTGGTTAAAAAGTATATATATTTTTTATTTTATTTTGTTTAGAAAATGACTGATCGTTTCACTAGATAAGACCCTTATTCCTCGTCTGGGATTGTGTAAGCTACATTGAAACTGCAATTTGGACCTTCAATCCGTTGAACTCTGTTGAAGTCCACTATATGGAGAAAAATCCTGGAATGTTTTCCTCAAAAACCTTAATTTCTTTTTGACTGAAGAAAGAAAGACATAAACATCTTGGATGACATGTGGGTGCGTAAATTACCAGCAAATTTTAATTCTGAAGTGAACCAATTCTTTAAGTATAGTTTGATTTCCTGTAGTAGTCTGAGGCCTCACTATATGTGTAAGTGTGAACGTAGGTACGTGTTAGAACCACACTCTGGTATGAAACATTTTATCATGAGAGAAAGTTTCTCATCCTTGCCAACTATTATAAGAGAACAGCTGCTGCAGGCCAGAAGGGGCCGTCCCATGTCAAGCCGAACCTGAGTGTATTGAAAACATTCTCACAAATTCTCACAAATGTTTCCTATCGCTGGAGGCCTCTCACAATAGTGGGAAATGTGGCAACCAGGCCCTAAACCCACGACACACTGTGCTGACAAGTAGAGCTGAGTGACAGAAAGATGACATGATTATTAGTACAATGACACACACAAACGAACACACACACACACACACACAACATAGCTGAGGTTTTAGGTTACCCAGCATACAGGTTTGACTGTGATTTCTTTGACTTTTTTGTAGTCTTTCCTAAGTAACTGTCGTACTGAGGTGGAGGGAGATTTGTAATGATTAAGAATCCGAGTTTCTGACACAAAGGTTGTGAGTTCAATCCTGAGCAGGGACCTTATCAGCATTGTGTCTTTGAGAACGGTGCTTAACCCTACGTTGCTCCAGGGGAACCGACCCTACAATTACAGCACCACGAGGCTCTTGGAATGAGAGCCCTCTGGTAAATGGCAAGCAATTAACTAACTAACTACTCTGAGAGCTAGAGTGTGTTAGCATTCCATTGCATGAAGGTTCCTAAAAAGTATAGTGTAGGAGTTTTTCATCCATGGATACCTGGGGTTTTCTGTTATCGAAATTCAAAACAAACATTTGCATTCTCCTCAGCTACTCACCGAACAAACTAATAAGTAAGATTAAACCATTTGCAAATATTTGGAGGTCACATGACTTTCTAAATTTGGCATGTTAAATGTTTCCATCTGTTAAACTAATGATTGTTAGTCAGCTCTTTTTGGTAAAGCCATCATTGTATACATGGGCGTGTTGTTGACCCCATAACCTCCAGGGGATGTATAAAGACCACCTTTCCTGTCATCTAGAGCAAAGACTTCTGGGTAATTGCAGATAATTATCTTTATTTTGAGGAAACCGGTGTGAAACTCTTTTTTTCTTTTTATGTCTGAAAACATTAGCTTGATACATTAGTTTTGTCCTGAATCTTGTTTTGGACAAGCTAGTTTTCCTTATTTTCTAATTAAATTTTTAAGGTATTTGATGTTTTAAGATTTTAAAATGTTTTAAAGTAATTTGACATTTTTATTATTTTTTTTATTATACATACTTTTAGATTGTTAGGTTTTAAATAATATTAAAATAATTAATTTGTGTTCTTTGCCTATTGCAGCTGTGAATTTGTACAGCCAAGTTTTGTTAAGTCCAGATTTGTTTAGTGTGTGTTTTGGAGCTCAGACTTTACAGTAGGACAATGAAGCTTTTCATCAAAGCACAGACGAAAATGGTACAGTAACCGAGTGAACTAAAAAGAAAGAGACCATAGAAGAGAGCATGAAAAGAAAGAGCGAGGGAGGAAGAGTATATTAAGGAGGAGTATATAAAGAGCAGAGAACCCTCTTTTCAGTGAGACATGCTGTTTTGAGATCAGATTTATAGCACATATGTACTTGAAGTCATGCTCAGTTTTACCACAGCACTTCTGCCTACTCCACCCTGCCCTCCTCTTTTCTTGTTTCTTCCTACTTCTTTAAAAAATGGGAGAAAGGAGAAACAAAACTTGCTTTTACTTGTTTTTTACCTTTCTTTTCTTTCTTTTCTTTCTTTCTTTTTCTTTCTTTCTTTCTTTCTTTCTTTCTTTCTTTCTTTCTTTCTTTCTTTCTTTCTTTCTTTCTTTCTTTCTTTCTTTCTTTCTTTCTTTCTTTCTCGTTCCTATCTGTAGTTCAGCCCTCCTTGTCTGTGTTACTCTTTTCATTTTGCACCCCTCCCCCTGCCTCTGCTCTTTTCCCTCTGTTTTTCCTGTGGTCGTTTGGCTTTCTAGCGAAAATTAGAGAAAGCCAAGGATGTAGAGGAGGGCCGACTGCTTCTATAAATACGGCCAGCTCTTCCTCAAGAAAGAAGGGAGCAAGGATTGGAAGGAGCATTTTAGTTAAATTTTGTTTATGGGGCGAAAATTGTTCAATTTCGCCCACTCTTGGTGGAAACCCACTCGACCCTCAGCTGGTTTAGATTATATAGTACCGTGGGGGTGGGGGACAAACTCCAAGGTGACTTTTTTTGCACGAGGAAGTGAGTGGGTTGAAATCAAATTCTTGATAAGGTGCCTCGTATAAATATGAGCTAGAAAGAGTTTTTCCCCCACCCAATCACCCCAGGCCCCGTGGATGGGACATGAAGAGGTCAGTGAGCCAGAGAGAGAGGAGCGCTAATATGAACCATCTGTAGAAATCTGACACCTCGGGAGAAAGAGGGGGAGACAGAGGAAGGGAGAGAGAAAA
Source organism: Anabarilius grahami (assembly GCA_003731715.1). Classification (NCBI taxonomy): domain Eukaryota; kingdom Metazoa; phylum Chordata; class Actinopteri; order Cypriniformes; family Xenocyprididae; genus Anabarilius; species Anabarilius grahami. Next base: position 6,221,184 of record RJVU01071502.1, read on the forward strand.
ATGCATGAAGGATAACAAAGAAACCTATAGATGAGTTTAGCTGCCAGAGCCATTATTTTGTAGACGTTTGGTTTTTAGATTTGCAGTCTGTGAATGTTTGTGTATATAAATCACCATGACTGTCATAAATAAAGTAACAAAAGTCATTTATTATTAGGGTTTCTCATTTTTATGACTCGATATTGATTCTTTAAATCCCAAGAATCAATCTCTTAGTCTATGCTGTTTTCTGTTGATAAATGAACAGAACATTTTAGTGCGCCTCCCATCCAATAAATCGCAGTAAGCTTTGTGCTTTGTTACTATTGATAACAAAGTCTCAGATGTCAATTTCTGTCCGTTTTATTACAAAATTCAAACAATAAATACTGTTTTGGCGTGACGTGATAGATCGCTGTAGTGCCTTAGTTCAAGCAAAGTGGCAGCACAGTGCACATGTGAATGGATCACACTCTTCCACTTTACTACTGGTTACAGCACAAAATAAACATGAATGAACATCAGAATGTATGTTTAAAAATACAGTACAACTTACTGAATCTGTATTATGTCACATGTAATCTATTTATTATAATTTATTATGTTTAAAACCAGGCCTGTAATACCTATGAGCTTTGAGAACACAGATTGTGGTCTGAACAAGCTTTTCCCTGGTGAAATCAAAGGGGAGATAAAGCGAAAATCCCTCCATGTCTTTGAATAGTATAAAGTGACACAACTGTCTGAAAGAGGCCTGTTCCCCTGAGTCCAGGCTGTTTGCTTGCGCCGGGTTTAAGTGTGTTTGTTGTTGTTTGAGTGTCAGCACCACTGTGATCTCGTGACCAGAGGGTCGCTGTGGGTGTATTCTTACTCCGAGCACAAACTCACACACACACAGCTGGACAACAGAGCCAAATCACACTTCTGCAGTCTGACCAGATGCAGGCTGTTGAGTTTTGTGCCATTCTTTCACCCTATTTTATGGTGGAGAATGCAGCCTTACAAATATACACAAGATGGGAAGGAACAAAATGCATGAAGGATAACAAACAGACTTGTTTAAGTATAGTGTAAAGATTTGAAATTCTGTATTTGTGTCCAAATTTAACACCACCGTGCACAAATGCTTGGAAATATTTGCCCTTTCAAGTAAATTTGAGTAAAGATCTGCCAAGTAAATACGTTACTATCCAGTTGGATGGCAACTTTATAAAAAGATGGCAACATTAATTTTAAGACCAATAGTCTGACCCACATCAAAGACCAAAACCATCTACTTAAAAAAAAACATTTGTCATACTTAATATTTCTAGGTTGCCACAAGTTTACCATCCTAAGAACTTCATGTCTTGACTCATGTGAAAGATTCCTTGCCTAACACCACCAAAATGAAAATATGAGGAACAAAATCACAATGTTTATCATGCTTTTGCATTGTTTGTCACTAATATGTAAGCAAATTTGTCCTGTTGTCATTGAGACAAAATAATTTTTTGATGAATATATTGAAAAATGCTGTCTCATAGCAGATGTACATTTATGACCTGTACGCTTTCTCATTTCGCCCACCATTGTTTAATTTTGGACCGTGTGTGGTCGAAAGAAATTTGCGGTGATCCTGAGCTAAGACTTCAGCTGCAACATTTTGTATGTGTGTGTTCTGTGTATGATCTTAGGAGACGTGCTTTGGGAAACGAGTTGTTTGTAATCTCAAGTAAGTGTGTATATGCAATCATACGGGTGCAACTACACACACACGCGCGCACACACACACACATACACAAAGGGGCTTCTTTTATCCCTCATCTGTGTTACCTGACCGTCCTCTGGGAGGCCGGCATGGCAGCAGGCCTCTATGTGTCACAAACAGACTTTACACGGCACTCAAACCGAGTTGATTTAATGTTAATAAGAACATTTTTCACATTTCTTTCTTTGCCCTATCTCTCTCACTCTCTTTCAATCAAACTCTCTTTTTTGGAAGTCTGTATCTATGAATTCACTCGACAATGAGCATTAGCAAGATCTAAAAAGGTCAGAGAGAGAGAGAGAGAAAGAAAGAGGGGTAGGGAGTGGTGGGGGTCGAATGGATAGAGAGAAAGAAACAGAAGGGCAGACAAGGTTTTTTTCCCCTCAATCGTGTTTTGCAATCATGTAATTTCCTCTTTGTGAGTGCTGGTCATGTGCTGAAATCTCTGGAGAACTGCAGTGAGGAGGCGGAGGAGAAATGTGTCTCACTGTCTCATGACGAATGATATGAAACTCATTCTGTATGGTTTAACATCTACTATTGCCCTCATTCTGTTCTCATTGTAGCATCACATCCCATGTGGCATCTCAAGAACTTTGAAGGACAACATGAAGCATCAGTTTTTTTATATCATATTGTCTTTAACAAACTGTATTGACTTTATTGTGCTCCTACACTCCTACATTTTTATTTCTGAAACAGTTATGCGGAGAAAAACAAATACTCATAGTAAAATTTTAGATACCACGTCTCATTTGCACAAACTCAGGTTGTATAACGGCACCAAAATGCAAACACTGAACTCAATGCAAATCTGCAATAATTGTTTTTCTTGCTACAGGCCTTCTTCAACAGGCTCTAATGGTTTTTCATTAACATTTATGCAAGTGCCAGTGTTTGGTTTATTTTGTATGTGTTTGAAATGCTTCAATTTGAATTCAGTTTCACATTTATTTATTTTTAAAAGGTTGCAATGGATGCCATCATGATAAGGCACAATTCCTGAGCAAGATTTTTACACCATGCATACAGCAGTATAAAATACTGTGTGTCCTATCATGTTGCATGACTCATCTCAAAACGATTTAATTAGACCATAAATGAATCTCTTACAGACCCTGAATAATAGTTTCTGTGTGTGTTTCAGGTGTGCTCCTGGTTTCTTAGGCGAGTACTGTCAGCACAAGGACCCTTGTTATGTGGGATATTGTCTAAATGGAGGAGAGTGCACCGTGAGCGTGGCTGGTGTACCTGGGAGTCCCAGCTGCTTGTGTCCTCTGGGCTTCACGGGCCAGGGCTGTGAGATCCAGAAAAACTCCACCTGCTACCCCAACAACCCTTGCATCAATGGGGGGAAGTGCAGGCTTCTCCCTAACGACCAGTACAAATGCACGTGTGAGCGCGGATGGACAGGTCAGATCTCTCTTGCTTCCCATCTCTGTTAGTCTCTCTTTTTTTCTCTCTGAGACCCTGGTTGTGTATCTAGACAGCATTTTTGGGCATGTAGGATCTGAACATTCAAATGTGTCTATGCCCAAAAATGGCAGCTTTTTCTTTTCTTTTCTCTTCTTTTTTTTTTTTTTTTCTTTTCTTTTCTTTTCTTTTCTTTTCTTTTCTTAAAAACAAAAAATAACTATTTTAAGAATGGTATGAAACTCGCATATTGACAATTTTGTTGTTGTTTTTGTTCTACGTTCTACATTATCTCCTCAGGTCAGCATTGTGAGCAAGAGGACACATGTCTGTCTAGCCCATGTGCCAACGGTGGTAACTGCCATGCTCTGCCCAACCACAAATTCTCTTGTACCTGTCCTCTTGGTTACCAAGGCCTCCGTTGTCTCAATGACACAGATGAGTGTGCCACCTCCCCATCTCTGTGCCAGAATGGAGGCACGTGTCTGAACACCCCAGGCTCATATCGATGCAACTGCCAACCCAGCTTTACCGGCCCCCACTGCGAGAACGTTTACGTGCCTTGCTCTCCATCCCCCTGCCTCAATGGTGGAACCTGTCGACCGATGACGGACACAACTTATGTCTGCCACTGTCTGCCAGGTTAGTTCCCTCATAAAGAAAATATATAGCTATTTTGATCATAGCAAAAAAAATTACAGGATTTGAACAGAAGCTAAAATTATTAAAATGGAACTGAAACATGTTACTCAGACATACCACAGCTCACCAGATTATGTTTGCATCCACTTGGAGCTGAGCCAGACAGACCAGTGTCTGATAAGATTTTACCACAGCAGTGGTAAATTGGGCGATAAACTGATTGAAAATACAAACTGATTTTCAAGCATTCTGTTGGAAAAATGCAAAATGTCACTGCATAGGAAATAAGAGTTCCAGTCACTTCACTACTGAACTAGACACCCATGGCTAAGCTCCCTAGTTACTGTTAAAGGGTTAGTTCACCCCCCAAAAAACACTTGATTCATATAGATTAGTTTTACGATCTCTTTATGAACTTTTTGAAGCATCAAAAATTTCAGTTGCAAAGGCAGTCTATGGAAGGAAATCTGACAGCATTCTGTCATCAAAAAGATCTTCATTTGTGTTCTGAAGATGAATGAAAGTCTTAGGGGTGTAGAACAACATGAGGGTGAGAAATTAATGATCGAATTTTCATTTTGGGGTGAACCAACACTTTAAGTCTAGTTACTAGTTAGAGTCTTACTAATGCTTGTTGAGAAGCAATCAGCTAGATTGAGTTACTTCAGGAATTATTTAATAACATAGAAATATACTATACAATGTACATTTTTGCTTGGATAAAAAACTGGGAAAAATGTTTTAGTAATTTATTCAAGTAATTTTTTTATTATTAACAAATTATTTAATTGCAGTGTACATAACAACAGCAAATTATAAAAAAAATAAATATATTTGTAAATATGTGTGACATTACCATTCAAAAGTCAACAAGGATGCATTAAAATTGATCAAAAGTGACATTTTTTATTTAAAATAAATGCAGTTTTTTTTTTTTTACAACTTTTTATTCATCAAAGAATCCTCACAAAAAGTGCCACAGTTTCCACAAAAATTTAAGGAGCACAACTGTTTTCAATATTGATAATAATAAGAATTGTTTCTTGAGCACCAAATCCAGTTATTTTAACCAATAACCAAAATAGTTATTTTAAATTGTAAAAATATTTCACAATACTACTGTTTTTACTGTATTTTTGATCAAATAAATATAATGATATAAATATTTGCTTATATCACTCACACCAAATACAAGAGAAAGCTTCATTTAATCTGTCAAAAATTCTTGTTTCCTCATTGAATCAGATGCTGGTTGTATCTGTATTTGTTGGGGACTACAACACAGAGATAACTTTAAATGAACTTTAGCATTTTAAAAGAGCAGTGCTAGCAAAACACAGCAACAGGCCAAAACTCCTCTCTCACCTCAGGCAGTGAACACGAGCCGTGAGAAATGTCTGTTCGTGCTTTTAAGTTGAGTAATTATGTTTAATAATGCCAAAGCGAGACAGAGCACCTTTGTGTTACCGATACTTGGGATTGAGAGTGAGTTGTTGAGGAAATTTTCTCTCTGATTTTCCTGTAATCAGGTTTTAATGGAACAAACTGTGAGGTGAACATTGATGATTGTCCAAATCACCGCTGTCAGAATGGAGCCACATGCATGGATGGAGTGAACACCTACAACTGCCAGTGCCCACCTGAATGGACTGGTATAGAAATAGCTTTTTATTCTCTGTTTGTGTTTTTTTTTATGCATGTTTGTTTCCTTTTGTTCACTTTTCCAGTAGTAGAAATGACTCACAGATGTTGATTCATGTACAAATAGTTTTTGGAACCTATTCTTTTTAATGATTCAATCAAACTGATTCATGTTTATTCACTAATTCATTGTAAAATTTGACACAGTCTGAAATTGGTCAGTTGTTTTTGGATCAGGTTGATGAAAAACCAATTCAAAGAAACGATTCTTATAACAAATCAAACTTTCCAATGCTGGTCAGAACCTTTGGTCAACATCCTTTAAAATGTCCTATTGAAATTGAGACCTTTTTGTTTCCAGGTCAGTTTTGCACCGATGACGTGGATGAATGCAGACTGCAGCCCAACACCTGTCAGAACGGAGGCACATGCAGTAACACACGCAACGGCTACAACTGTGTATGTGTGAACGGCTGGAGCGGCCCTGACTGCTCCGAAAACATTGATGACTGTGCAGCTGAGCCCTGCACCGCCGGCTCCACTTGCATCGACCGTGTGGCTTCCTTCGTTTGCAGCTGCCCTCCCGGCAAGACTGGTCAGTAAAAACAACCACACAGCCTAAAAATGGCCGCACATATACTCTTGGTTAACTTTGTCTCTTACACCAAATTTCAAAAAACATACAAGGTTTTATATTGAAATGATCTATCTCTATGAAAACTATGAAAAATAATCTGTTCAAATGATGTTCACTAAAGTAGTACACTAAAAACATTTCAAATCACTTGTAGTAACATAGCGATTACTTCAATTCTCAAGGTTTGCTGTGCCACATTGATGATGCCTGCACCAGTAACCCTTGTAAGATGGGAGCTCAATGTGACACGAACCCCGTCAATGGCAAGTTCAATTGTAACTGCCCCTCTGGGTACAAGGGCAACACGTGTGCAGAGGATATCGACGAGTGTGTCATCGGTGAGGAAATTCTCCTTTTCTCTGTATGTCTGTGTTGCTTTGTGTCTTAATTTCTCATTTTTTTTCCCTTCTTACGCTTATTACAATGTTTTAAGCATTTCATATCTTGCCTAAACTTTCTCTCTCTGAATTTATTTTTCGATCCATCAGGGCCAAACCCATGTGAGCATGGTGGCTCGTGTAAGAACACAGAGGGCTCGTTCAGCTGTAACTGCGCTCCGGGTTACAACGGCCCACGCTGCGAGCAGGACATCAATGAATGTGGCTCCAACCCCTGCCAGAATGATGCCACCTGCTTGGACCAGATAGGAGATTACACCTGCATCTGTATGCCAGGTAATTGAGCACACACTCACACACACTGTAATCAGGTGCATGATGACACTGTTTTGGCTCCATGTCCTCATATTCATCTAGTGACTGTGTGTGTGTGTGTTTCCTCCCATAGGCTTTGAAGGATTGCACTGTGAGATTGACATTGATGAGTGTGCCAGCTCGCCTTGTCTCAATAACGGTAAATGTCTAGACCAGGTCAGCCGGTTCGTCTGTGAGTGTCCTCAAGGTGAGTACAATAATTGGTGCATTGAACCTTTTTGACTCGAATAGCCCATGTTGTCTAACACAATATTTGAAGGCCACTATATGATTTATGAGGCTTTTCTGCTGTAATTATGACAAAGCTGGCAACTTTTTTTTATTAACAGAAACTAGGATTGTTGATATAGTTAAATTAATTTACCATGATTCATTTTGTGATTCCAGAATGTTCAAGAACTGCATGTACTTTCAATAAAAACAATACTTATCGAGGAGAAAAAGTAATAAAAGAAATATGATTTCAGTTTACCTCATGATTGCAAATTTGCTTTGGCATTTTAACTTATCAACAATATTAATATTACTTAAACTGCTAAATATTAAGTAGCACAACTTTTTGGATGTTGAAAATTCAACTTTGCCATCACAGGAATAAATTAAATGTGGAAATATATTAAAATAGAAAACGAAAAATTTGTAATATATCACAATATTACTGTTTTATTGTATTTTTGATCAAACGAACATAAGAATGAATGGGTAACACTTTAGTTTAGGGTCCAATTCTCAGTATTAACTAGTTGCTTATTAGCATGCATATTATTAGAATATTGGCTGTTTATTAGTAATTCTAAAGCACATATTAATGCCTTATTCTGCATGACCATATTCTACATCCTTAATCCTAACCAATACCTAAACTTAACAACTACCTTTACTAATTATTAATAAGCAGTAATTAGGAGTTTGAGGCAAAAGTCGTAGTTAATAGTTAGTTAATAGTGAGAATTGGACCCTAAACTAAAGTGTGACCAAATTAACGTTATTACAAAAAAACATTATATTATTAACACCAAACATTATAATATTACTAACACCAAACATTTGAATGATAAGATGTCTTATTTTATTATTATTTTAATATATTAATAATACTAATTATATTATATGAATAATAAAATATAATTGTAAATCGTTTTAGATAATCCTGTGGGCC
>RJVU01071502.1:6229137-6242009 GCA_003731715.1 Anabarilius grahami
TCCTGTGGGCCGCTTTGAAGTTAAGAGCAACTGGCCATAGATTTTATTGCCAGTATGGCAAACAAGATGTCTATCTAATTTGACAAAGATTCTAGAGGGGAAATGTTTGTTTATAAATTGCAGCAGTGCAAAATGAATCATATCATGAAGAGTTGTATGTGAGGAAACCCCTTAATATATGCTGTGCTAGGAACTCTTCTTTGATATTGAATATGAGTTTTTTGACCACAGGCTTCACTGGGGAAATGTGTCAAGTTGACATTGATGAGTGTGCCAGCACGCCGTGCCATAATGGGGCCAAGTGTCTCGACCGTCCTAACGGCTATGATTGTGAATGTGCTGAAGGTACACATTATAAACTCTTTTGAAAAAAATCTCCATCCTACATTGTGACTAAAAAGGGGAAGGATAGACAAAGCATTAACAGCACAATTTTCCAATGCACATTATTTATATATATAAATTTATAACTAAACTGCATAATTAAAATATATACATAATTAGTGTTATTCATTCGTTCATTCAAGTTCTCACAGACCTGAGCTTATTGTACTAATTTCTTGTCTTGTATGCTGTTCTCTCTAGGTTTCACAGGGCTAGTGTGTTTGGAAAACATTAACGACTGTGAACCTAAACCCTGTCACCATGGCGATTGTGTAGACGGAATTGCTACCTTCATCTGCAAGTGTCACCCAGGTTACATGGGCCCCATCTGCAGCGAGCAGATACGTGAGTGCCAAAGTGACCCCTGCCAAAACAGAGGACGCTGTGTTGACCTGGTCAATATGTACCAGTGCAACTGCCAGCCGGGCACCTCAGGTGGGTCTAACACTTGATCTTTACATCTCACAGACTCCATATACACAGGGGCCATATAGTACACATTTGAAGCATTTTATTTTTTTGTCTAATTATGATAACAGCAAATCTTAATTTAGTTTACCGTGAATATTATCCACTCTTTACAAAGGCTTATTTTTGTCACTGTACCTTTGTACCTTTGAGATGTCTGCATGACCTCTGATTGGCTAATATCTATGTAAAGTATGTGATATTGAACTTATGTGGTTATATTCTGATGTGCTCAAACCTCTGGCATCAATAACAAGTTAACTTATGAATGAACACATTTTGATTAATTTCCGTTAAGTGGTCTGGGCATACTGAGAACAGAGCTATGTGTTGTGAGTGTTAGAGTATGTCTGCATAGTGCATCAAACTCTTTTATTTGAAAAGAGTAAGAAAAATCCTGTTTTCCTCAGTTACAATGTCTGACAGACAAAACGAAGCTCACAAAACCCCTCTGCTGGACACTTCCTCTTACTACACACACACAAAAACAGCTTTACACAGACTTATAAACTGCATCAGTTTTATTTACCTGCCTGCATTTCCTTTGACTACTTCGTTATTTGCCATAGGCGTGAACTGTGAGATTAACCAAGATGACTGTGCCAGTAATCCCTGCCAGCACGGGACCTGTGAGGATGGAATCAACGAGTACAAATGTGTGTGCGAACCTGGATACACAGGTTTGTTCACGCACATATATAAATACACACATGCAGATAAGCTTCATTCATTAATCATGAGCAGAACCAAGTTCTGTGTAAATAGAACATATAAAACATTATATGAATCATATAAATTATATAAATCATTGCTTTACCTTTAATACAACGGTTTATGCAAAAATTGATTTACACAAATTCAGAATGAGGCCCTATATGGGCAGATTTTGATTTTGTTTGCTAGCTTCACTTTGTTCACATTCTTGGCTCAAAAATAATATATACAGACACAGACACACACACACAGTCGTGGTCAGAATTATTGGCACCCTTGGTAAATATAAGCAAAGAAGGCTGTGAAAATAAATCTGGATTGTTTATCCTTTTGATCTTTCATTAAAAAAAATCACAAAAATGTAACCTTTAATTGAAGTAAAACTAATGAATGTGGGGGGAAAATCACATAATGAAATAAATGTTTTTCTCTAATACACATTATTGATACCCCTAGAAATTTTTGTAAGTAAAATATATCTGAAGTATATTCCCTTTCATATTTACAAATTATTAGCACATGGACTTTGAACATGAAACTACCCAGCCATGGCTTCCTGTTTCACAGGAAAAAATGATTAAATATGCTGCTGGTTCTTTAATGTTGTTGGCCTATTTTTTTGCTGGAGGTCCTGGACATCTTGTTCAGATACATGGCATAATGGATTCTGTCAAATACCAACAGAAAAAAAAATCTAAACTTGACAGCCTCCACTAAAAATCTTATAATGGGCCGTTGTTTGATATTCCATCAGGACAATATTCCAAAACAAACATCAAAATCAACACAAAAATGCGTCACTGAGAACAATATTAAAAGTATTGAATAAAAGGGTGCCATTAATTTTGACCAGTGTATTAGAGAAAAACCTTTATTTCATAATGAGATTTTCCCCCCCATTTCAATTGTTTTAGTTCAATAAAAGGTTATGAATAAAATAAAAGGTATTGAAAAAAGGTCAAAAGAATTAACAATGCAGATTTATCTTCACAGGCTTCTTTGTTCATATTTACCAAGGGTGTCAATAATTCTGACCACGACTGTATATACACATATATACACACAATCTTTTTCTCTCTACTCTTTTTAACAAGAAAACAATCAAATGCATCACTTCAATTATATGAATGTGCTGGTTTTAAGAAGCATTCAAACAGTAATTATTCATTAATGACTCTTTCTTCTCTCTGGCTTAGGAGAACGATGCACTGAGGAGATTAATGAGTGCAGTTCAAACCCGTGTCTGAGTGGAGGGACGTGTTTGGACAAGGTGAACGGGTTTCAGTGTTTGTGTCCAGTTGGGACTCATGGTCCTCTGTGTCACTCAGGTGCAGACCACTGCAGCCCCATGCCCTGCCTACACGGAAAATGTATTGAGCAGCAGGACGGGTAGGAAGAGCCTTAACTTATAAACTATTTTGTCAATGTGACTGATAATGATTATTTGTAACACAACCTACTTCCATTTCCTGTTATATTCTGTAAAACGATGCACTTTTTTTTAGCTCTAAGCACTAAATTCATGACATAGCGCAAGTACACACTGCATTCTTAGCATTGCTGTAATAGGCACCGTAACGTGCATTAGCATAAACTTTCTGCTTCTATGGTCAGTTGTCTCTTTCATCTCTAACTTATCTTTTTGTAGGTACCTTTGTGAATGTAAGCGTGGTTGGGAGGGTAAGAATTGTGAGCGAGAGAAGAACGAGTGTCAGTCAAACCCGTGTCAGAATGGTGGTAGCTGTAATGACCATCTAAATGGCTACACCTGCGTTTGTGTCCGTGGATTTGCAGGTAAAGGCGTGTTGTCTATTACCTTTCTAAACAGAGTAACAATGACGTTTTTTCAGTCTCCAACTCCCTGGTTTGCCCCATCTCTTTCAGGTTTCAACTGTGAGATAAACATTAATGAGTGTGAGTCAAACCCCTGTATGAATCAAGGAACTTGTGTGGATGGAGTCAACAGCTACATTTGTCACTGCACTCTGCCTTACACAGGTGACACACACATTTACAGTTTGTTTATACATAACATAACTTACAGAAGTCTGATTTGTTGTCAAACACTTTGTTGTCTGATTATATAAGCTATATAAAAAGATTTCAGTCCCAAGGACATTTTTGATTACTTTTGTACAATAAAAATTTTTGTATTTGAGAACCACTCCATACTGTATCCACAATTGACTGTTTGATTCTCAGGGAGACACTGTGAGGATAAGTTGGTCCCCTGTGCATCTCAGCCCTGTCAGAGACGAGGGGCGTGTCAGCCATCCCCGGATTACACCAGCTACACCTGCATTTGCCACAGCGGCTGGGAAGGTAAGTGCCTCAAATCTGTGTGTGGGTGTGCTTTTATTCCCAAAGAGTATTTTTGATGTTGAGACAACCACATATAACACCTTTTCCTTGATCAAATGACATACCCATTCGTAGATTTAATCTATGAAAATCTGTCCAAAATGTCTGAAGGTTGTCTGTCTGGTATATCTGTGTAGGAGCCCAGTGCACAGAGGATGTAGATGAGTGCAAGAAGAGCCCATGTCAGAATGGAGCTCACTGTGTGAACACAGTTGGCAGCTACCGTTGTGAGTGTCAGCCTGGGTACAGTGGGATCAACTGCCAGACCAACATCGATGACTGCAGCTCCAGTACGTGTCATTCCCACAGATTGATGGTTGTTAATACAATAAATGAATTGTGATTCATCTGATGACCAGTTTCAAGCCGGAAAAAACAGAGATAATGTCAAATTCAATAAATATGAATATTTTATTATCTTAATTTAACAAGTTAATTTTGACAGCCCTAAAAATACATTTTCTAAAATCTTTCATTATTTTCTGTTAAGATACCAAGTTGAAAACACCAATCTACGTGAATCTCTTTGATTTTCGCTCTCTTTTCCAGGTCCATGCCGTAATGGTGGTACGTGTGTTGACAAAGTGGGGCGGTTCTTGTGCGAGTGCAGAGCTGGTTTCTATGGCGAGCGCTGTGAGGAGGAGGTAGACGAGTGCGCCAGCAATCCCTGCTGGAATGGAGGCACCTGCACCGACTACGTGAACAGCTACACGTGCCAATGCCGGCCTGGCTATGACGGCATCAACTGTGAACGTGATATCCCAGATTGCACTGAGACGTAAGTTTTCCATATAAAATATACAGATAGTGTTTTATTGCATTTTATCATATCAAAGCTTATTCATTCTCTCTCTGTTTTATGCCATAGCTCTTGTCTGAACAATGGAACGTGTGTAGATGGAATTAACCGCTTCTCTTGCCGCTGTCGGCATGGTTTTTCGGGTCAGTTCTGCCAGTTCGAACTGAACGAGTGCGACTCTCATCCCTGTAAAAATGGCGGCACCTGCATAGATGGCCTGGGGACCTTCCACTGCACCTGCCCACCAATGTACAAAGGAAAAACTTGCGAGGTACAAACTGTCCATTCAGTCTTAGATTGCAAACACGCTCGGTTGATGTTGCACAATGACTAGATGTTGATTTAAGCCTACAATCTGGAAGATCTACTATTTAATTGTTATTAAATGATCTTTCAACTCAGCAAATACATAAAAGACACTCAAATGTAGTTCTACAATCATGTTGTCTGATTCATTTCTCTGGCTCTTTCATTCTGCAGTCAATGGTGAATGTGTGCAGTCAGATTAAGTGTCAGAACGGAGGTATGTGCATCCAGAAGGAGATGGATTGGAGATGCAGCTGTCAGCATGGCTGGACAGGCCTTTACTGTGACATCCCAAACATGTCCTGCCAGGCTGTTGCTATCAGCAAGGGTGAGACATTAAACAATAGTCTAGTGTTAGTGAAGCTAATTCATTTAACGATAACTGTTTTGAAATGCTAAAAACGAAACGAAACAAAATCCTTAATGAAAGATTTGATGTGCTCCAGGTGCAGCGGTGGACATGGTCTGTAAGCACGCAGGAAGGTGTATGGACAAAGACAACACACACCAGTGTATTTGTCAAAGAGGTTATATGGGCAGTTACTGTGAGGTGGAGGTGGACGAATGCTTCTCCAACCCCTGCAGAAACGGAGGGACCTGTATGGACTACCAGGGTGGATATGACTGCAAGGTACAACTGATCTCTCTTACTAACATTGATATATGCTATCATTTAAACATTTGCAGTCAGTAAAATGTCTTTTGAAAGAAATTAATACTTTTATTCAGCAAGGACACATCAAATTGATGAAAATTTACATTATAAATACATTTATAATATTACAAAATATTACAAATAACTTTATATTTATCAAAGTATCCAAAAAAAAAGAAAAAAGAATGGTTTCTTAAAAATATTAAGTGCACAACTTGTTTCTCGAGTGCCAAAACAGCATATTAGAATGATTTCTGAAGGATCATGTGACACTGAAGACTGGAGTAATGGCTGCTGAAAATTCAGCTTTAACATCATGGGAATAAATTACATTTTAAAATATATACACATAGAAAAAAACATTAATATTGTGAAATATTTTTACATTGTATTTTGATCAAATAAATGGGCCTTGGTAAGCATAAGAGACTTATTTAGAAAACATTAAAACATCTTACTGACCCCATCAAAATAGTGGTATATATAGAAATAGTATAGAATTGATAGAGAAATCTGTTCATCTTCTAATATATAAACCTCTCTCTTTCTCTTTTAGTGCAAAGCAGGTTATCAGGGTGTGAACTGTGAATATGATGTTGACGAGTGCCAGTCGAATCCCTGTCGGAATGGAGGCACCTGCATTGATTTAATCAACCGCTTCTCCTGTGCGTGCCCTCCTGGCACCAAAGGTATAGACTGAAAGACTGATTCCTATTGCTGTACGTTTAGTGTGCTGATGTGACACTGATATGCAAATTTCCCCTGAACATCTTCTCTCTGTTCTGCAGGTTTGCAGTGTGAGGTGGACGTGGATGAATGCGCCCCAGAGTTTGGCCCACGCTGTAAGAACGGTGGCCAGTGTGTTGATGGTGTGGGGCGGTACACTTGCTCCTGCCCTCCTGGTTTCACTGGAGTGCATTGTGAGGGAGATGTGAATGAGTGTCGTTCTGGACCTTGCAACCCATCCGGCACCATCGACTGTGTGCCGCTGACCAATAGCTATCAGTGCCGCTGTCGTCTCGGTTATACTGGTGAGGTTTCATTTTAGAGTCATAGATTAATTGTTTCTTTCTTGCTTTTTGAAAGTGGTTCCAATTAACAATTTTCTTATGTTTACACTCTTTTGTGCTCTCCATCTCCCTATAGGTCAACGCTGCGAGTTAGTGGTGGATCTGTGCCAGTCCAAGCCATGCCACAACAACGGCAGATGTGCCATGAACATGAGTTCAGTACATGGATACAGCTGTACCTGCCAGCCCGTAAGTGCAGTGTTAGTATTTATTTGCATGAACACTACCATTCAAAAGTTTGGGGTCTGTAATGTTTTACAATACAGTAATATTGTGTAATAATACTAATATTTTAAATGTTTATTGATAAACATTTATTATTATTATTAATGTTGAAAACAGTTGTGCTGCTTAATAATTTTCTTAATTCTTTGATGAATAGAAAGTTTAAAATAATGTATTTGAAATAGAAATCTTACTGACCCCAAACCTTTGAACTGTATGTGTGCATGTGCAATAAAATGTTTTTTCTTTTTTGTACTACAGAATATTTAAAGGCTGACTTTCTAATCAGTGGACCCAAATCACTAAAAATTTTTGGTGACACTTTATTTGAATGTGTCCTTACTCCTTACAGTGTTACATGTGTAGTGTTACATTGATTTAGGGTTAGTTGCATGTAATTATGCATAATTTACTGTTATTACTACAGTAAGTACATGTAACGTGTAACACGCTGTAAAATAAAGTGTTAGCAAATCTTGTGTATTAACTTGATTTCTATTAGGGATGCACCCATATTAAAATCGTGGCCGATACAGATAAACTAATTATTATTTCCTTGTTATTTCATTATACAAGGATGTGATTTTTCTTTATTTATTATCCAACCTGGTTACTGTATTATGATTGAAATTGCAAAATGGCCTTAAACAATTACTAAATAACCTGCAAAATGTTTTCTAATACATTTATTTAATGCACGGATTGCTTCTGACTGCGCTGCATGAGCTCAAGGCGCCATCTGCGGGACACCCTTAGCATGTTAGACAGGGTTCAAAGCTCTAAAATCAAGTAAAAATTGGCATTGAAACTGCATTGCTCACCAGTTGCTCGGTAACCTTTTTATGAATTTTGACAATACATGATTGTGAGAATGTGATATGGCTTAGTGCGATCGTCAAAATGCAACAGTTGTGATGTTATTTATACAAATATATAGTCTGACATGCTGCATTTTTTAGAGTAAAACCAAAGCAGAGCACTGTGTTTAATTTTGATTCACAGTAAATGCTACTCTGCAAGTGCTGTGTATTTCAGTTGCATTTGCATTTGGGAACGTAACACGCACCAATCATCTTCCCAAATTCATAATGTCAACAAAGAGAAGAGTTAAGTTCTCTCTGCTGTTTTCCGCCAAAATAAAATCTCAATGGTTTAATGTCTGAAAGCAAAGACAACCATAAATGTTAGTACTGTAATTTTACTGTTGTTCTGTAAAATAAAATAAAAATCTAATAATAATGATAATAATAAGGTTTTCTTTGTTTTTTTGTCTTAAACTGATCAGATGCCTGATTATAAAATACTAATACAGTTGTTTCAAATGTTATGACAACATTATAATCTACATCAGGGGTCTCCAAACTCGGTCCTGGAAGGCCACTGTCCTGCAGAGTTTAGCTCCAACTTGCCTCAACACACCTGCCTGGAAGTTTCTAGTATGCCTAATTAGACCTTGATTAGCTGGTTCAGGTGTGTTTAATTGGGGTTGGAGCCGAACTCTGCAGGACAGTGGCCCTCCAGGACCGAGTTTGGAGACCCCTGATCTACACTATGAAAATGTGTATTAATTTCGAAATTTGCTAAAAATTACAGTTAACACTGTTCTTAAATTATTAGTGTTTTAAAGATTCATTTTAAGCAAGCATTGGATGACGGCAATGTGTGACGGTAATTTAAATGTAAAAATAGAGAAAATTAACATGCACAATTAAATGTCCAATATTGGCCAATATGACTAAATTTAAATTAAATTAAATCTGTAATATCTGACAGACCGTAAACACTATCATACTGAAGCATTCCATAATTTTGGTAAATACATAAAGCCTCAATTAAATATTCACAAACTGCTCGCTGAGAGGTGGAGGAGGGTTATTTTAATGACTAATGAGTCTCTTACTGTGCTTTCCGACATTTCTCTTACAACCTTTTAACGGCTGCATTTGCTTTGCTTGACTCTGCTTTGCTTTGAGTGAAAATTTTCCTTTTCTCAAGGCTGCTTGTTCTCTCCTTACTCTCATGCTTGCACTAAAGACTGAGGCTTCATAAATCAGGTACGAAGTGAAACTCTGATTTCCTCTTTTAACTCATCTTTTTCTCTCCTTTCTCTCACTGTTGCTGTCTTAATAGCCTTCAGTCATTTAATTGTAAAGTAGCTCTGTGATTTGGTTTAATTTTGACATCTGATGCCCTCTGTGTGGCTCTTTCAGGGTTACACTGGCTTCAACTGTGGGGATTATGAGATGTTCCCCTGTGCCAGTTTGCGATGTCAGAATGGCGGACACTGTGTGGAGATAAAGGGTCGCCCGCAGTGCCAATGTCTAACGGGTTTTACCGGACAGCACTGCGAGAGCAGCACAAAACGTTGCATGTGTCAAAACGGTGGCACCTGTATGCCAGATGATTCCAACAAGTTGAGCTGCCGGTGTCCACCCGGCTTCAGTGGGCCAACCTGTCAAATGATTGAACCTTTCTGCCCTTATTTGGAGTGTAAAGAGCGGGCGGGAGACAAAGTATGTGACCCGCAATGTAAGAACCCAGAGTGCGAGTGGGATGGAGGCGACTGTACGCTCCATTGGGACAAGCCCTGGAAGAACTGCCTAACACCGGAACCCTGCTGGAACTTATTCCATAATGGCCGCTGTGACCCACAGTGCAACAATGCAGGCTGCCTCTTCGATGGCTTTGAATGCCAGAATCGTACATCGACAAGCACTTGCAAGTATGTGTCCCAGTGTAAATCTCACTAGAGGATCACTGCACTTCTTTGAGAAAATTGCAAAGATAAAGAAATTTCCTAAAGAGATGTTATATGTCAGAATATTACAGTTTTTACTGTATTTTTTGTACTGTAATATTATGATTATTATATATTAATATTTTATGTTTACATTTTATATAAATACTGTATATTATTTATATACTTTTGGATCCCTAGCCTTGTGACATTTATTTACTATACTACTGTTTGCACTTTTTGTTTGCACTGTATTGCACTGTAATTAGTTTTAATTGTCTCTAACTCCCATCTATCTCTCTCTTTATCTTAATTTCTTCTTAGATATGACAGATACTGTGCAGATCATTATGCCAATGGTCATTGTAACCAGGGCTGCAACACAGAAGCATGTGGCTGGGATGGTCTGGACTGTGCCACAGACACTCCTCCCAAGCTAGCTGATGGCACACTGGTGATTGTGGTGCTATTGCAGCCTGAGGAGCTGCTGGGTGACCTTAAGGGTTTCTTGCGCTCTTTGGGGACGCTCCTCCACACCAACCTGCGAGTGAAGCTGGATGAGAATAAGAAACCTATGGTGTACGCATATTATGGAACTGAGGAGAATGAAATTCAAAATGGTATCGCTGCTATGAAGCAACGTGGAAAACGAGAGCTGGAGAAGGAGATTATTGGGTATGTTCCTTGCCTAAAAATGAAAATACTGTCTTTACCCTAATGTTGTTGTATTTTTTTATAAATTAACATGGTTTTTGGATGTCTCCATGGTTTAGATCAAAGGTTCACCTGGAGATTGACAATCGACAGTGTTCTCAGCACTCGAAAGAATGCATCTCCAGTGCAGACCAGGCTGCGGCCTTCATAGCTGCCGAGTACTTGAAATCAGAGCTGCCGTACCCCGTCTACTCCGTGAGCAGTAAGTGAACTAACAAAACAGGGTTACAGTAAAATGCAATTGCATTTTTCACTATGTTGTTCTCTCTTTATAATCTTTGTTATCAACCTCTTCCACCTCAGGCGATCAAAATGTACCTACCCCTGTGCCTACTCTCCTGTACCTGGTTGCTGTGGCTGCAGCTATCATCATGCTGATTTTGGTGCTGGGTGTGTTGGCTGCCAAGCGCAAACGCGAGCATGGGACTTTATGGCTTCCTGACGGCTTTCTAGCAAAGAATGACGGCAAGCGGAGAGAGCCAGTGGGACAGGATGATTTTGGCATGAAGTGAGTGTGTGCCTAAACTTCCAAAATGATCTCAGATTTGCTGCCTTCAAGTCCTCTTGGGAAGCTCCTAATTAATAATTTGAAAGTTTTTTATGATGTTACAGTGTTCATTCAGTGTTCATCTTAGTTTTCAATTACTGAAAAAGATGTTTTTAGCACTAATGTAAGTGTGTAACTTAAGCTTTATGGATTTTATTGTACTTGTACCACCAGAGAGAATTATAGGTAATATATGTTGTTTATTTATCAGTGGGAAACCGAACAAAATTCCAGGTTTCTCACTAAACAATATTCTTGTGCATTCATCTCATAAATATGATCATTCTGACCCAGTCTCAACCATGTTATACACTACTATTAGTCGTATTTACAATGTGACAGTGTGCACATTTAAATTATATTGGTTTCAGTTAAATTGACACGTTGGGCAATATCATATCTTTCTCTTTCATGTCATTTACTGACAAGACAGGCGGTGCATCCGAAATCGCATACAGAGTAGGTACTACATTTGAATTGGAACTTACTTCGCGACCATTAAAAAAGTATGTTCTATATAGTATGAATGAAATTCGGACGTACTGCATCTGCAATGTTGTTACTGTCACATGACCTACCATCGTCAGTTGCGCCGCTTCATGTCCATTTATAAATCCTCTCCTGTGGCCTCATGGGATAGTAAAGTGTCTATTGAATGAGCACTTCAGCATGTTGTCGGAAGTAGTAGGTCATCCGGGGACTTTTTGCCTACTGTTTTTCGAATACTATGTATTCAGACATACTAAACTGTTAGCGTACTGTTTTTCGCATTCTACATAGTATGGAAGTATTCGTTTTTGGACACAACGAGGAAGACAGCTAATGCGACAAAATGAGCATATTTTGCTGAAGCTTTTTTACATGCTTCTGTTAATCTGTTAATTTCAGGTGGCATCTCTAATCATTCCTTTCTCCTCTCTCCTGCACTTTATTTTAGGAGCATGCAGAAGTCACAGGATGGAGGGTTGATGGATGGCAGTTCTACCCATCATTGGTCAGAGGATGATCATCTACCTAAAAAACCCAGGGTAAGAGACGTATTTCCACTGCTCTAAAGATGACAGTAACAGATCTCTGTATTTATGATCCATCTAAATGCATCTCTTCAACCTCACAGATGGAGGATAAGCCATTGCTTCCTGTTGGAGGGGATGGAGGAGTGGACAGGAGAGAGTGGACCCTGCAGCATCACAAAGCCGCTGACATCACACTTACACCCCCTCAGGCGGACATAGACATGGACAGTCTGGATGTCAATGTTAAAGGACCAGGTTAATGAACTGAGATTCTTTCTTGCTCACAATCTGGGTAGATGAGGAAAGAATGTTTTCGCCCTTTTGTTTTCCTTTTAAAAGTTTTACTTACTCTGTATTCTCGTTCTTTCTTATAGATGGTTTCACTCCTCTCATGCTGGCATCTCTACGAAGTGGCAGCAGCCCTGATTGTGGCAGCATGCTGGGAGAGGAGGAGGAGGAAAGTGGCGCTGACGAGCCTGGCACAAACGTCATTACCGATTTGATTGGCCAGGGTGCGTCGCTCAATGCCCAGACAGATCGCACCGGAGAGACGGCACTTCACCTCGCTGCACGATATGCCCGAGCAGATGCTGCCAAGAGACTGTTGGATGCTGGTGCTGATGCCAATGCTCATGATAACATGGGCCGCACCCCTCTCCATGCGGCCGTGGCAGCAGATGCCCAAGGAGTCTTCCAGGTAAGGGGGTGTGCTTCTACACACATGCCCTGCTAAGCCTAACTTCATAATGAATTGCAGGGTTTCCACAGTCATGGAAAACCTGGAAATATCAGGGAATTTTAAATTGTTGATTTCTATGCCTGGAAAAATCATGGAAATTAATAAATAATAGTGATTAATGTATAGTTATGCTATAC
>RJVU01071502.1:6248874-6276727 GCA_003731715.1 Anabarilius grahami
TTTTTTTTTTTTTTTTTTTTTTTTTTGTCCTTATATTTTTTTACTCTTCCGTTAAAGGAATAGTTCACTCAGAAGTGATTTAAATAATTGTAAGATACTTTTAAGTGTGATAATCATTACTCACCCTTATGCTGTTTGACTTTATTTCTTCCCTGGAAACACAAAAGGTGAAGCCAGCCTTCAGTCACTATTCACTTTCACTGTATGGAAAAACGATCCATTGAAAGTGAATGGTGACCGAGCCTGTCATTGTGACTAACATCTACTTTTGTGTTTCCACTCGAGAAAGAAAGTGTGACAGGATTACACGAGGATGATTGAATAATGACACTTTTCATGTTTGATTGAGCCATCCCTTTAAATGTTCAACATTTAAGTTTTACATTTAGTAAACTGCAGGGTTAATGTTTGATTTCTTGGTCAAGGACATTATACTGTGTGGATACTATATAGCTCTGGACATCAATGTTGTTTATGGCCATTAATGTTTACAGAGCAGCTTGCTTGTCAGACCCAGCTGGGACAACATTGTATTTCAACATCTGTCTGCTCTTTGCCCTTTTCTGCCTCATGTCACCCCAGTCTGTCCTGGTCTCCTCTTGAGAGGCTGTCATCATGGCATCAGCCAAGCTTAAGTACCTCTCTCTTGGGGTCCTGGTGTTCCAGACAACATCCCTGGTGCTGACCATGCGTTACTCGCGCACCTTACAGGGCGACGGGCCGCGTTACCTTGCCTCCTCTGCTGTGGTGGTGGCAGAGTTCCTCAAGATCCTCACCTGTGTGGGGCTCGTCTTCAAAGATCACAGTAAGTTTCATTGTGTTTCCTTCCTCCTTGAGATTGTTTTCAATATCTTTTCCTGAAAGCACCTCAAGAATGAAGTCTGACTGGAGTTCTTAGAAAGTCATTCACCTCTGTCAGTTGGTGCCTGTACTGAGAAATGATTGTGAATGCATTGTGAAATTCCATGTAATATCTCTGTGCACAGAGTTGCATAGATTTGCATAGTCTGTTTTGCTTTGTGACTTACTTAAAAAAATTGGCAAACTACTTAAGGGAGGAACAGCTGTGAATTTGATTCATTATTGCTGGGTAACTGCTATATCTGTGTGGAACAGGTTACAGCGGCCGAGCGCTGAGCAGTATTCTGAGACAGGAGATTCTACACAAACCTATGGAGACGCTGAAGCTGGCGATTCCTTCTGGGATCTACACGCTACAGAATAACCTGCTCTACGTGGCACTGTCCAACCTTGATGCGGCTACCTACCAGGTAAGTTAGTATCCATCCATTAGCTGCATTTTTTTATGGCTATTGTCCATATATATTTTTTATTTATCCTGTGCACTTCTAGGTGACATACCAGTTGAAGATCCTGACCACAGCCCTGTTTTCTGTGTCTATGCTGGGTCGCAGGCTCGGGGTGTACCAGTGGTTGTCTCTGCTAATTCTTATGGCCGGGGTTGCACTTGTACAGGTAAAGATACATTGATTAGAGATTAACTGTTTTGTTGGAGTCATTGATGTATAAAAGAATTGGTTAAATTCAAAATTCAAATTTCCTGATAATTTACTCACCCACATGTAATCCAAGATGTTTATGTCTTTCTTCAGTCGAAAAGAAATTAAGGTTTTTGAGGAAAACATTCCAGGATTTTTCTCCATATAGTGGACTTCAACAGCTACCAATGGATTGAAGGTCCTAATTGCAGTTTCAGTGCAGCTTCAAAGAGCTCTACACGATCCCAGCTGAGGAATACCTTTTTTTGTAAAGGCCGCTTGACTTGGTCTTTGCACGTTCGCTTTGTAAACACTTGCTCGGTACTTCTGTCTACGTCACGTGTGACCTTTCCAACGTGACGATCGCATCGCAGAGCATTGCAAGATGAGCATTTGTGGTTAAAAGGTATTTATTTATTTTTAGAAAATGACCGAATGTTTCACTAGATAAGACCCTTATTCCTTGGCTGGGATCGTGTAGAGTGCTTTGAAGCTGCACTGAAACTGCAATTTGGACCTTCAACCCGTTGAACCCCAGTGAAGTCCACTATATGTAGAAAAACCCTGGAATGTTTTCCTCAAAAACCTTAATTTCTTTTCGACTGAAGAAAGAAAGACATAAACATCTTTCATGAAATGGGGGTGAGTAAATTATCAGGAAATTTTAATTCTGAAGTGAACTAATCCTTTAATGTAATTTATGATTGTTTGTTTGGACAGTGGCCATCGGACTCCCCGTCAGACCCTCAGAAAGAGCAGCTGACTGCAGGCTCCCAGTTTGTGGGGCTAGTGGCCGTGTTGGTAGCCTGTTGTTCCAGTGGGTTTGCTGGGGTCTACTTTGAGAAGATCCTTAAAGAGACCAAGCAGAGTGTTTGGGTCCGAAACATCCAGCTTGGTAAATATGTTTTAAAGAAAATATATCTTATGTTATCCTGAACATCTCTGTATTGAGTTGCGTTCAAAAGAGGGTCAGTTATGCTCAATTAGGCTAAGTTCAGATTCGCCAGGCAAAGTGGCCCAAATACACAACTTTTTTCATAACAGTGTGAACAGCACAAACCTATGGAAGCTTGTTTCTGCCACTAAATAAAAAATAAATAAAAAAGGTTATTGTGACTTTTTATCTCACAGTTGCAAGTTTACATCTCGCAATTCTGAGAATAAAAGTCAGAAATGTGAGATAAAAAGTCGCGATTATACCACCTTCTTTTTTTTTTAATTCAGTTGCGGAAACAAGCTTCCATACAAACTACATAGAATCTAATCTTTTTGATTCTGATTTGGGCCACTTCCATATGAGGTCCTGAATCAGGCACAGGTCTGTTGTTTTGCAGTGTGACCTCAGTCTTAATAATCATATCGGAATTCATGCGACTTTTACGTAAACTCTAGATCAAGATTCATCACAATTCTGCACTGATGGGAGTCACTCCAAAGTACATAGCGGTAGTTGTTTGGTTGCTCAGTGAATATGGAAGACGACAGCAAAGGTGGTCAGTGGAGAGATAGTGAATTGTTTTACTCATAAGTATTACTGTGACAGCTCTATACAAGCATAACTTGAGGGAAAACTATACAAGAAAAACTTTGCTCTTTCTCCACATCCTCGTCTGCATCCTTCTAATCGCCTGCACACAAATTTGCTGGCTTCTGCGGCACATCACCTTATAAATGAACGGGTAAATGCTGACTTCAGTGGCCTCTATGTATGACAGCATGCTGTGTGCCATCTTTGTTGTTGTTCTTTTGCGCATGCAGGTCAGACTCAATTCTGATATTGGCCTCATTTAAAAAAAAAAAGTGAACATCCACACAAAGAGATCGGCTTGTAGTGTGATCATAGCCTTAGATTCAAGACTTTTAATGAATCTCTCTGCAAAGGGCATTGCTAATCTGTTGCTTAAATTTAGTTTTACACCTCCTGCCATGTAAAATTATGTTCCTATTAAATATCATTATACTAAATCAGGGGTTGGGAACCTATATAACGTAAAATGGTGTTTTAACAGCCACTAAGTACAAAGTATTGTTCTGAGAGCAAAAAGCAACAAAAAAAAGCAGATCAAACTGCATCACTGTGATCGGCGACTACATCTATGCGTGCCAATGCCAAAACACCTGCCTAAAGATGCCCGGCCACTGTACTAAAGGGATTTGCATATAAAGTCACTCAATAAATTGTGGTTTTAGTATATATTTAGAACCTCCTCTCACGAAGGGGACAGATTTTAGATTGGGTAGAAATGTATGATAATTTTCCTCAATCTTAACATGTTGGTGTTCAGATCAAATTAACACTTCGCAAGGCTTAGGTAGGTGACAATTAACTGACAACATGAAGCACTATGACACACACAACATATTTTTAAACTAGAAGTCTGTTGACCTTCTGAATTTCAAACAGCTGAAATTTGTATTTCTTTCAACAAGAATCCTTGCAAAAAACTGTTTGATGTCACATTCGAATATGTATATGTGTGTGTGTTTTCATTCTTGCCATGTGGAGTCTCAGTGTAAGGTTTATTTATAACTGGCAATGTGTGAATTGAGCGTCTGTAGTGATTCACCTCCTAATGTGAACTTCTGTTCATTGCAGGGAACTAAGCCAAAAAAAAAAAGCATCCCTGTTCTTTAATGAGTGCCAAGATAATTTGATAACCTATAATTTGGTCATCTCAGAGTTTATCACAAATATTTAATTTTTTTTCTCAGAATGAAGTCATTTATTAATTCCCTTGTGTTTATACTCTACAATTCAAAAGGGTCATTTTTTTGTAATACTTTTATTCAGCAAGGATGCATTAAATTGATCAAAAGTGTCAGTAAAGACATTTATAATGTTTTTTAACATTTCTATGTCAAACAAATGCTCTTCTTTTGAACTTTCTATTCATCAAAATATCCTGAAAAAGTTGATTTTAATAAGAAAGACATTGATAATAATAAGAAATGTTTCTTCATTTCATCCATCAGCATATCAGAATAATTTCTGAAAATTAAGTTTTGCCATCACATGAATAAATTACATTATAATATATTAAAACAGAAAATAGCTTTTTTAAATTGTAATATTTCACAATAGTTTTTGATCAAATATATTTATTAAACTTTTGAACAGTAGTGTAGATTACAATAGTTTGATTTACAAATTTGAATTATTATTCATTCAGTCTTAATTATAATTTCATGTAAAATTATGTGTATATATATATATATATACACACACACACAAACCTACTCATTTTATTTATATACATCTGAGTGTTGTGATATATCTCGTGTATCTTATGTGTGCAGGCATGTTTGGCCTGGTTTTTGGGCTCTTCGGGATGTTGGCCTACGATGGCGACAGAGTCCAAGAACACGGAATGTTTCAGGGCTACAGCACGGTGACCTGGATTGTGGTCGCTCTTCAGGTGAGCTTGAACACTTTGCAGTACAAGACTTGTGAAGTACAAAAGTTTACATGCAAGTCAGAATTGATAATTGCTTCATCATTAACAACGAACAGCTACTGCTGTTCTTCTGCAACACATTAATATGCAACAATATAAATAGATTTATTTTTTTTTTATTTCCCACAGGCGCTTGGAGGGCTTGTGATAGCTGCTGTCATCAAGTATGCTGACAACATACTGAAAGGCTTCGCTACATCACTCTCAATTATCCTCTCCACATTAATTTCATATTTCTGGCTTGAGGACTTTGAGCCTACCAGGTAAAAAAACAAACTTTTTTTTTAAAGTCTTGTGATCAATAAATGCTTTAAATTCAACTGAATTAAGTTTAAAAAAAGATTCACTTAATTGAAATGAACATAATAAAAAAAGAGCACTTGTTTTTCTCTCCCGTGCAGTGTGTTCTTCCTGGGCGCAGTATTTGTCATAATGGCGACGTTTCTCTATGGTTATGAGAGCAAGCCGGCAACCATCCCAAGCAGAGCGTGATAAATGGATGGATGAGGTGAAAGTGGAGTGGAACAAAAGGATGAAACAAGAGGAAGGACGGAGAGGAGGCGTAGAGAGCGGGAAAGAAGGATTGATTCAAGGTTGGATAACAGGCTGGGCCACTGCTGTGCAGTGCTGAGCTGAAGCACACTGGGTGAAATGCTCTGGGCCTCTGGTTTCAGTGAAACTCTCTTTTAGCTTGAAAACATTCATCAGGGCTAATCTCATTAATGGCTGATGGATAAAAACACTTCATAACGTGCCATCTTCAAATGTTTCTGGATGCGCTGAGACCTTTTTTGGATCAGGACTTGAGCACAGAACTCGTTTAGCTCTTCTCAATCATTTAATATCTGTTCATTTTTGAGGGGCAATGGCTGCTTTTGGATCGCTACAGTGGCCCACAGTAATTCGCCATAAATGAAACTTGAATCTCACAGAAATTCACCAATGGATATTAGATTACTGATGGGGTCGTTGCATCACTGTATTTTTGTGTCATTATTCAAACTGCCTAAGTCCTACAAAAATATATTTTATGTTATTTTAATAGACTGGGATGCTGGGTTAGATTCTGTGCTGTAGAAATTGAGGGAATACTTTTTTTGAATATGATGTAAACTTTTGATATTATTATTATATAATGAAATGATGATAACAAGACTTATGATAAAGATACTATCCGGTCAGTTTGCGGGATATGGTGATTACAGATTATTTTATGGATTACCTCTATCACCGGGCAATATGTAAGTATGGAGCCTCTAAAGGAACATGTTAATGGAAAAAATATGAGATGGGAGGAAAAAATAGATTTCAATGCTTTTACGTTCGCTTGCAAAAGTTTTGCTTTCCCCTGATAAACTTTGCGAACGCAAACATTTGTGAGAGAATGCAAAACCATTTTTCTTCCAGTCTCATATTTTTTAAATGACTATGTCCCTTTATGGGCTCCGTAACAACGAATACTTGAGTTACTCCATTATATATGCAAGGAAGTGCTTCTTTAGCGACTTTGCACCATGTGTGAAGCTATATTGGTATCTGGTGAGGAGTAATAATAAATCAGGTGTTTAATTATCTGTTTTTTTGTTTTTGTTTTTTCAAACAATACGTACATTTTCACTAGGGCAGCACAAAATTTAAAAGAAAGAGGCTTGGCATTTGGTTCAGAAGGTGTAAAAACAATGCATGCAATCACAGCTTGAAAAAGTTAATCAATTAAAAAGGCAAAAAGATTTTTCTGTTCTTACATACAGTTGGGCATTCAGATCCATGTTTTTGATCAGTCAGGATGCTCTAGTCTTGCTTCTCGAGTCCTTCAAAACACACTGTGAACCACAAAAACAATAAACTCTACAGTGACCTCTGAAGACCAGCATCGGTAATGTTGTTTTTGAAGTCTGTGCATCCCATATGGCATCATACAGTAAAATTAGGTTGTACAACTCCAATGGATTTAATGCTCAAGCCAACTGATTCATTTTTGATGATCTAGCAGTCACTCCACTGTAATTTGTGCAGGTGCTGGATAGGGAAGATGAGGGTGCTTCGAAGAAGAAGGCAAAGGTTGAGTGTTTGTTGTGCTTTTGTGTCTGGATGTGTGTTCGTTATCTCAGTAGGAATGTCCGGATGGTTTGCACCTCTCTAATGAGTAGCGGTGGGAGTTGGTGTTTGCAGCACAGTTCAAATCTCTCTTCCCCTCCCTCGATTCCCTCGCTCCCAGGTGAGCAGAAAAGAGAAAGCATAGACAGCTCCAGACATTCTTAAGCTAAGAGCATAGAAATTCAAGCAGACAAACTCCTGTCATTTCCACTGCAGCAGTATTCACAGTCCAGGTTATGCTTTGTGGAACTAAAAAGTCTTATATCTCTTCTTACTTAATTTACTAAATTTACGCCGAGCTGAATAGCAAATATATCTGACGGTTGGAGCTTTCTGTTTCCTTCAAATGAACTTTGAATGAAACTTATTAAGCTAAAAGGCAATACTGAATTCAACTGAAGGCATACATTCATGCACAACAGTTTCTCTTGTTTTGCAACATTGTGTTTATAGAAGTAGCATGTAAAGCTTGCTGCTCTGCCTGAGCGAGACTGTAGCTCAGATGTTTTACACTTGCAGATAACTTTTAAAAGAGAAGGTTGGAGTTAAATTATCTGTAAATAGTTGAATTGGCTGTGATATCAACAGCCTTACAGGAATACTCCACCGGAAAATGAACATGAAAATTCTGCCATCATTTATTCACCCTCGTGGTTCCAAACATGTATGCATTTCTTTCTTCTGCAGAAGAACTTTTGAAGAACTTTGGGGGCCAAATAACAATGGAACACTTTGACTTCCATTGTATGGACAAAAAAACAAAGAAAGAAAAAAATTTTCCACAGAAGAGAGAAAATCATAAAGGTTTGGAATGACATTATGGTTATAAAATTATGACAGAATGTACATTTTTGAGTGGAGTATCCCTTTGTCTACCAGAAATATGATTTATTCACCTTGATTCCTTGAGGTTTTAAGGCAAATGTCAATATCAAAATAAAGGGTTAGTTCACCCAAACTATCATTGTTAAAACCTGTTTGACTTTTTCCTTTGTGGAATACAAAAGAATATCTTTTAAAAAATGTCTGTGCTTTTTTTTCTTGCGTACATTGAAAATCAATGGGGTCCAATGTAGTTTTGCTTCATTGAATGGACAAAAACATTCTTTAAAATATCTTCTTGTGTGTTCCACACAAGGAACGAAAGTCATATATGTTTGAAATGATCACGGTAATTAAATAATGAATTTTTTGAATGAACTGTCCTTTCAGGGATAGTTCACCCAAAAATGATTCCATAATTTATGCACCCTCAATCCATCCTAGGTGTATATGTTTTTCTCTTTATCTTTCATCCATCCATAGTATCCAATGGAAGCCAGTGATTATAGTTTAGAAAGTTTTAAATATGGATATTTTTCTTACAAAAACTCATCGCTTCGCTTCAAAAGGCATTTATATGGATTACGTTTATGATGGATGGTTGCATGTGATTTCAGTAAATGAGGCTTCGTTATGTCATAAGTGTTTCGAAATTTCAACGGTTCACGTGATTTTGGCAGTTTGGTTCACGCTCCGAACCTCTGATTCGAAACAAAAGATTTGTGAAGCAGTGTTTTGAAATCGCCCATTACTAGATTTTTTTTTTTTGTCGTGCAAAAAGGACTCTCGACACTTTATAATATTAAGACTGGACCACTGTGGTCACATGAACTGTTTTAAATATGTCTTTAGTAGCTTTCTGGGCATTGAAAGTGTTATCTTGCTGGCGATGCAGGCCTCACTGAGCTCTCGGATTTTATCAAAAAATCTTAATTTGTGTTCCAAAGATGAACGAAGGTCTTACGGGTGTGGAGTGACATGAGGGTGAGTAATTAATGACAGAATTTTCATTTTTGGGTGAACTAACCCTTTAAGTGTCTCTATGGCCATTCAAGAACCAAACATCTCTTTAAAGGCAGTAGTGTGGATTTAAGGCAAATTTTGATTGAAAACCTTCACGTTTTCCCACAACCTGCTACTTGGAGGGGATCACCACTAATGGTGGTCCTCGCTTGGGCCTCCACATTAGCACTTGGGCGTCATTAGCATTAGGTTTACCCAGAGCGTTAGGGGGGATCGGGTCCATATGGGTCAACACCTTGGGCTGGTCCTGGTGCACCCGGCCGGTGAGTCTTGCCCGAGAGCCCAGTGGCTTGGAGGGGTCCACGGCGATGTCCACTTTCATCCTCCACTTCACTGTCTGCAGGAGGATCTTCTCCTGTGTGGACATATTCAGAGCCACCAGCCAAGTGGTGAAGCTCTGGTCGCGTTTGATCCGCGTGAGCAAAGGCACATTGCTCTCGCTCACCGGTACGGCCCATGTTACGCTGGGGTAGAAGTTATCATTCATGCTGACAGTGAAGCGTGAGGGTTTGGATGCGGGGCCGGAGAGAGTCACTGTTTCTGTCGTGTTTCCGTACCACGGGTAACTAACACCGTCCGAGTCGCTGATAGCCTTCACCAGTCCTTCTCGTAACTCTGGCAGCTCCCAGCTTGACCTGCAGAAATTAACGTTAGAGGTTAAACAAACAAACACAGTTGTGCTATTGAATATTTAGTGTACGTGAAAGAAGATGATGAGTGTACAAATGATAATTGGGGTTAATGATGACATTCATTATCAGGGTCCCAGCTGCCTGTGTAAAATGACTCAGTGTGAGAGGACGTTAATGTGGCTGGGTGTTGTTAGGTATGACCCGATGCTGGCATTTCTTCTTTGGTACGGCACCATCTGTGTCACAGTAAACCCCACGCAACCACCCGCTCAGGCAGTAATACACACCCCCACACACATGTCCACACCTCCACACAGACAGGCCCCCCAGGCAGCATCAGAAGGGCCCACATCACGCGTCACAGGGCTTGTGGGTGGGTGTGAGAATGTCTCTATCTCGTCTGCTGCTCTGTCTTTATTTGTAGATAATTGCGTTCGCCTGCAAAACTAAACTGTTTAGTGCAACCACGCTGATGTTTCAGAGCAGCTATTCTGTTTTTATCCACTGCCTCTCCCTGTCTGATCCAGTGACAGGCTGTGAAACTCATTTGTGGGAGTATAAATGAAAGAGCAGTGACTGATGAAGGTGCAAACACTCCTCCCCTCAGGCACTGAGCTGATGTATGCATACTCTCTGTGAATATAAATCACTGCACTGAAGTTATCCTTTGCCATACACTATTTAAAGTTGTAAATGAACAAACTAATTAATATAAAAGATGTACTCATAGATGGGTCAATGACATGAATTTTTTTAGTCATTAAAAATGCAATTCATACAAAAATATTTGAATGTGATAAACATGATTTCAATTTCTTTCTTTTTTTTTTCTTTTCTTTTTTTTTTGAGTAAGGCTTAAAAATTAAGTGGTGTAACTGTCTAGAGATTGTGAGAAAAAAATAAAGAAATTCTCTTAAAAGGCTTAAATTCTTGACTGTATAAATCTTATCTTGACTAATACATTCTCAAAATATTTAAGATATCAATATTTAAAATAAATTAATATCTTTTGTCTGTCAAATCAAAGTAAATGTGGGATCAATTTGATTAAACAAAGTTTTAAGAAAACCAAAAAATACATTTTTAAATGTCAGGTAGGCCTATTTTGACTTTTTTTTTAATGTCGGTAACACTTTACAATAAAGTTTTTATTAACATTAGTTAACTACTTTAGTTAACATATAATTAATAATAATTAGTTACATGTAACATATAATAATTAGTTAACATATTTAGTTAATCTTAGAAATAATACTAAGAATGTACAATACTTCTACAGCATTTATTATCATTATTATCTTAGTTAATGTTAATTACAACACTTACTAATACATTATTAAAATCAAATGTTGTATTTGTTAAGATTAGTTAATGCACTGTGAACTTACATGAAAAAGCTATGAACAGCTTGATTTTTATTATCTAACATTAAAGTGATAGTTCACCCAAAAATGAAAATTCTGTCATTATTTACTCACCCTCATGTTGTTCCAAACCTGTATAAGTTATTGACTACCATTCACTACCATATTATTTATTTTTCCTACTGGTAGTCAGTGGGGGGTGAGATCAGTTTGGTTACAAACATTCTTCAAAATATCTTACTTTGTGCTCAGCAGAACAAAGAAATTCATACAGGTTTGGAACAATTTGAGGGTGAGTAAATGAAGACAAGAGTTTTGTTTTTTTGGGTGAACTATCCCTTTAACAAAGATGAATAAATACTTGAACAAATGTATTGCTCATTGTTAGTTAATACATAAACTAATGTTAACAAATGAGACCTTATTGTAAAGTGTTACCAGGATGGTTTTGTTTTGAGTCAAACTTAGTAACTTTAAGAAAAATACTTGTTCATGAATCACGACTCAAATGACTCACCTGAATTCAACGAACAAGAATTTGAATACCTTATGCCGCTTGGAGTAATCGGTAACACTTTACAATAAGGTTCATAATAGTTAAACATTAGTTAATGTATTAACTAACATGAACTGAGCAATACATTTGTTACTGTATTTACTAATCTTCGTTAAAGTTACTTAATGAAAATACAGTTGTTCGTTGTTTGTTCATGTTAGTTCACAATGCATGAACTAATGTTAACAAGATTTTAATAATGTATTAGGAAATGTTGAAATTAACATTAACAAAGATTAATAAATGCTCTATAAGTGTAGTTCATTATTAGTTCATGTTAATGAACCTTATTGTAAAGTGTTACCGAGTCATTTAATTCGAATCTGTCTAATTGTTTTTCAAAAATTACAGACTGAAAGATTTCAATTGAAACAAGTTGGCACACAAGTTTTAAACTAGATTTTTAAATAATTTTATAATCTCGGACATCTTTATGTGCCACTGATCCAGATATATGATTGCTTGTCAGTGGCTAAACTTCCATAATTTTAGTTCATTTTAGTGAAGAGCAAGGGCATTGAAGGCATAAAACATGCACCAGGCTTACATGCCGAGGTCTCCATAAGTGTTGTAGAATTCCATTTGAGTGCACGCTTGAATCCAACCCACAACCCAAGTCTCATTTCGAGGAATCGGCGGCATTACTATCCGGGCGGAGGCCTTGAAGTACGGAGTTTTGTAGCGGAGCACTATGGGTGAATTCTCCTCAATCACTGTCGGGCAATGGTCAATAGTAGCAGAGACGTCGTAAACAACGATGTTCTCGCGTTTGATTCGGGGCTTGCAGGCGACACTCTGAAGGCAGCCCATGGCTGGAGAGGGTCAGAGTCAGGGTAATCAACCAACCAAGTAGGGTGTTTCAAAAATAAATTAGTATACTTTTATATTTCCGATAAAAAACGCGTCGATATAAGCTCATGTCCAGTCCCACGCGCCCAAAATAGTTAGGCTACTCCTCATATTAATAAATGTATGCTTTTTGAATTTAAAAATATCAAGAACAAGACAAAACAGGTGTCAATCAAAAGCACGTGCTTTCCCCCAAGTCACTGCCATTTAGATATGATCAACAGATATCAAATCACTGTCTAGTTATTCAGGATCAACAACAGGTTGCAAGACCTCCGACCATCTCTTGATCTTTGGTGTGCCCATGCCTTTGATTGTCACTCGCGATCGGGCTTAAGGGTTCTGGGCTCCCGCTTCAATCTGATATGTTCCCTTTCAAATCCACATGGCCTTTTGCAGCTCTTCGCCCTTTCATCCGTTTCTTTCTGGTCCGAGTTTTCATGTCACAACCGGAGGCAGAGCAAAAACAGTCAGGTGTGGCGGACCGCTCGCCCCGACAAGAGGTGGTCGCGATTCGGTTTTTCTCGATTGATGTCTGCGCTTTCGGAACAACAGGCAATCTCAAAGTATTTCATGATTTACGACGGGGGAGGAAGCGCGAAAAGTATGTTACACAGCGGAGTGTTGCTCTCGATCACATCACATTTGACGTTCCTTTATAGCGGGTATTTCTTCAGTAAACATAGACATCCACACAAACACGCGAGGCGTCCAGATGAGATTGGATAAATCGTTGAAATGTGCTATTCGGCTTTTAAATAAACAGTTCCCATGTCCGTTGTTGATGTGCACGCCGTGGTCGCTGTTCGGTTGCTGTGGTGCTGAATGAACGGTCAGAGGCGCGTGGGAGTACCGGTGCACGTTATAGTGCTCCTCACGTAGCTACACTCAGTTCAATAGGGCTCTCCTTTCAACAAAATCAGGGAAAACTAGGTAATGGAATAATGATATGCTTGACTCAAGATTGATATAGCCTACAGGCCGTTCACACCAAGAACGATAACTATAAAGATAACTAAATTAGCGTCCACACCAGCGAACGATAGTTGTTTATTCTAAGCGCGTGCTTGTCTGTCACTTTAAATGCTCGAGCTCTTTAAAGGAGGATGGATTCTGATTGGCTGTCAATGTTTTTATCGTTCTTCAGCTGAATAAAATCGTTCTGAAAGTGATTCCAACGATATCGTTTCTCTTTGGCGTTATCGTTATTGCTGTGGTGTGAACTCTGCCATTTTTTTAAATATCGAGAACGATTTTAGACCTATAACTTGTGTCGTTATTATAGTTAGCTTGGAGTGAACTGGCCTTACGCCGAGTTTGAACCTGTTGATGATATTGGATCTCATGAGATCCTTTAATATTCGCAATTAATATAATAGCTACTCATGTACGCATATATAAATACTCGATGTTGAACATATAATGATGTCTCTTCTAATATAGTAGGCTCATGTAAAAAGAATAGGTTGATCTGGCCTATATAAAAGTGGGACAAATTTTCATAAACAAAAGGTAGAGGTGGGGTCTTAAAAGTAGCTTGATTTTTTTTTTTCTTTTTCATATACCTATATACATGATCATGTGTAAACCACGTTTCACACTTTTTAAGATAGCTGACTAGTAAGTGTCGTCAAAAGACATTTGCGTTAGAACAAACTTAAAGTGATAGTTCACCCAAAAATGTTAAATTCTGTCATCATTTGCTCACCCTCAAATTTCTTTGTTCTGTTGAACACAAAGGAAGATATTTTGAAGAATGTGGGAAACTGAACAGTTCTGGGGCACCATTGACTTCCATCAAAGTCCCTTTAAGTAATTTCACTCGGCGGCCATCTTTGAAACGCCTCTCGGTCATTCAAGTGCAGCTCCTATCTCTTTGAATAGGGAAAAATAAAATGATCCAAAACTGTTTGCCAAGCTTTCAATTAAATTTCATATTTGAAATCACCAATGAAATCTGACAACAACTGTCATAAATTTTGTTTCTAAACGCTCGAATCATGACACAAAACGGTATTATTCAGGCTGGATCAAGCTAATGCGCATGCACAGTCCTAAATGCGCCTCATTTCAGAAGCTCGCGTCTGACTAGGCGTTTCTCAATGTCAAGGAAGGATCCTCGGAAGCCAGAATTTCGAGGATGCTACGTCCTCGACATCCGTCGAAGGACTGTTCCAATGTCG
This sequence comes from Anabarilius grahami, assembly GCA_003731715.1. Taxonomy (NCBI): domain Eukaryota; kingdom Metazoa; phylum Chordata; class Actinopteri; order Cypriniformes; family Xenocyprididae; genus Anabarilius; species Anabarilius grahami. The sequence continues at coordinate 6,263,355 of RJVU01071502.1, forward strand.
AGGATCCTCGGAATTTCAAACAAGGACTGAGTCCTTCGTTCGAAAAATATCCCATATACAGGAAAGGATGCATATGTGTAGCCTTTGCGCTCTTCGCGCTCTCAAATCACCCACAATCCTATGCTTTGGGATCTTGTTCAAAATTTTTTTTTTAAATGTCGGACGTTAGCGGGCAATATGCTTTCAAATGTAAGTATATTTACCTTACCAAACATTTGTTATAACTGTAGTAAATATGTCAGATAAATAAAGTTTAACATTTAAATGCCAGTACAAATTACTACCGTATTGATATTATAAATTATACAAATACAAATTACGTTATTGATGGCTAACTGAACCGGACCGTCATTTAACAATTGTTAGCTTGGTTGCCGTCACCGGCATTTCTTTTATAAATAACTAGTTAAGTTGTCCAAAGTAATTTAACGTTAATATTATACCATTCACACAGCGTCACGTGCACTTGCTAGTCTGTTCCATTTACGTGTTCTCCGAATGCTAAAGAGGAGCCTCGCCTAGCCTCTTAAGGAAGTGACTTGGAAGGACCAGTCCTGCCAAGGAAGTATCCTTGACATTGAGAAACGCCTACTGTTTCTATAGGAACCGGAGCTTCTAAAGGCCGCTGCAGTGACGCGATGACTTTACCAATCGGCGATTGGCTCTTAATTAGAAGGCGGGACTTATTCCGCCTTATTGTAGTAATAATAATAATAATATAATAATCTTTATTTTCTATAGCGCCTTTAAAAAGTAGCATCTCAAAGCGCTTCACAGAAGAAAAAAAGAAAACATACAATTATACAATTGTATAATTGTGCAATACAATTGTGCATTGCACTTTCTCCCATTCAGAACAATTCAAGAGACACATCTTGTGTTATTCTATTGTATTTGCTTCCATAGTATTTTTTTTTCCTACATGGAAGTCAATGGTGCCTCAAAGCGGCCTGGTTACAAACTTTCTTCAATATATCTTCCTTTGTGTTCAGCAGAACAAAGAAATACAGGTTTGGAACAACTTGAGGGTGAGTAAATGATGACAGAATTTTCATTTTTGGGGGAACTATCCCTTTAAGCGATTGCGCCATAGAGAAAGCACAGACACTGAGGGAACCTTAAAGATGATAAACGTTTATATGCTGCAACTGCAAGGCAATAGAAAAAGGCGATTTTATTACTTAGGCTACTATTAGAGCTACATCACTTGCAGAATTGAATATAATAATTACTTTTTGTAACTTTGATCCATATTTACCTCCCCTTCTCTCTTACATATTAACACAGGGAGATTATACAGCGCGAGAGACATGTTCCGCTTCTTAATTGGTGGCTTTCCGTGTTACCATGACAACCAACATAGACGGACTGTCGTCACTAAGGCCGATCTCATGTCAAATTTATCCGTCAGGGAAACATCACTGTGAAAATTGGCTGGTATCTTGTTAAGTACGTGTGAGGTCAGAAGAAGATGATGGTGATTTAGTGAATCTGAACTCACCCCGGAGTAAAGTGCAGACTTGACAGATTAAACGTCTACAGGTTTGAGTGACATCAGAATAATGACAGTCGACTGCCTCCTTTGGATTAATCGCTTTGTTATTTTTCTAATTTTTAAGTCGCTTTACATAATAAAAAAAAAACGTCTGCCATTCGAATGAATGTAAATTACTATCTCCCAATTCGTTCTTTTAAAGCACGAACAGCCGGACAGAATGAGGTAGAGAGATAAAAAAAGAGAGTGTCTACTTTTTGGATGTCTACTTTTCCTTGTTTTACCTATACGAGCCACGTGACATAAGTACGAGTCACGCAGTCTGTTTTAAGAGCACTAAACACCACACAAAGAAAACACAAAAAGTTAATTTTATGTTTTATCCTGTTTCCTTGTCTTTTTAAAGTGTTTTTCTTAAAATAGCATGCCACCGAAGGCACAGCCTGCATTTACAAAATTATCCAGCAGAGGGAGATATTGCTTCCGAGAAATGTAAGTCAATTGTAGCACTAAGTCCACTCTTTCATACACACTTTTCTCCTTTTTTTTTTTTATTGCTTTAATGCGTTAAAATGTTTGCAATATTTCTGTAGTACTGTTACCTTCATCCATATGACATGTTTTTTGTGAGACATATTCATAGTTTTGTGTTTCTGAATCTAGCTGGGGGTCGAAATAACAATGGAGAGAACAAGAGAGTAAGAGAGCATTTAAGAAAGAGAACAAGAGAAAGAAAAGAGAGGAAGCAGTAACCTTAGTTCAGCCGCCTGCTTCTATCAGATCAGGCTTTGCTGGAGTGGATTAGAGCTTGGGTGAAAAAGAGAACTGGAGAAAGGATGAGAGATGTTTGTCGGGTAGCCTATCTGTCTGAGATGGCCCAGCGCTAATGGACAGGTTAAGATGGTTTGTAATCCTTACATGGGTGGGTAAATAATCCAGGCCTTCCCTGTCCTATGCAGAACAGGTCTAGACCACTTTAGCACTTATTCAAACCGTGTAATGTGACTCAGTGGAGGGACAAGCATGAGAGTCCTCCTTTTGTAAACAAGTACAACAAAACACTTTAATCCATGTAATCTAGAGGAAACTGGGGCCATGGAGTAGAACATGGAAATACCCAAAACATCTGAACATTTAATGCTGTGAATAAGGATGTTCAGTTTGCTTTGTGTCTTTTAAGGTTACATGGAAAGTGTGTGTTACTGGAGGAATTGTGGGTGGAGCACAGAAGGTGAGGAACTCATCAGAAACCTGTTTGTATCTGACCTTTCTGCTTTAATGAAATGTCATAAAGATAAAAGAGGAGTAGTGTGTGTGTGTGTGTGTGTGTAGACGCAAGACCTGTTTGTGAGTGTCAGCAGAATATAGGCCTAGATGTGTACGTTATACGTTGTCTTCCTCTTTCTCCCTTCTCTCTCTCTTTCTCGATGTAATAAAAGGTTGAAAATGCTGAAGCTCCATCTCTCATCACTATTCAATGCTCAGCTACATCGCAGATGCCTGGAGACCATGACTCCTGCCAGACTTTCAAGCTAATTACATTCAGTCCTTTCACACTATTCAGACTACTGCTCAGTAATGAACATATTCTTTGAAGAAATAAAAAAATGTTACTGACAATTAATCTCCAGTTACAGTACAGTACAAATTGTCATATCTAGGCCTAGTTCATAAAAGGTTAATTCAATTAAAACATATTGTTTATACTAATAAAAGACTGGAACTGGAAAGTCAATATTTCTTGGAATCTAACCAAAGCTTTGTACCAGAGGTTTTTTTTAGGCTGTGAGGAGAGTAAAGACAAGGACAAGTGTCTGTTGAAAGATAAAACTGGAATAGGACAGAAGGCCCTTGTGTTTTTGCTGTCGTCTCTGTCTCTCATCTCAGAGCCTTGTGGCCTCACTTGCGTCACTTGATCACTTTTTTTCCACTGAAATTTTATTGGTGGATCGGACCATCTATTTTTAGACGAACAGCAGTTTTGTATTGGTTAATTTTTACATCTATTTTCTTGCTCAGATTTGTCCAAAAAAAGAAAAGAAAAAGTAATCAGATATATATTTTATCTCTAATTATGTCTTCTGCAGGTAAATAGTTTCTGTGGTGCTTCAGGACTGTAGAGCCCCCGAAACCCCCTTTTGCTTCTAAATAGATCCAGACACATTTAGTCAGTCAGCAGTCTGAGCCACCTAACGCTTCAGGAATCTCTTGCCTGCTTAGGGCACTTCCCGCTCTGAACAGCAGACTGGAGAATCAACAGACCCACTAAAACCCACCTTAAACTCCACAAACACTTTTATGACACACGCAGTGGATTTACAAGCAACAGGAGCTGATTATTTGTAATATCTGTTTAAACATTTAATTTCTTTTGAATGCATGCAACAATCATTGCACTGCAACATACCACAACATTCATGGTATTTTCTAGGGGTGCACCAATGTTTTTTTTTTTTTTTTTTTTNTTTTTTTTTTTTTTTTTTTACTTCCGATACCGATATTTGTCGCTTGCTCTCTTATTTGACCTTTTGTCATTAAAATAGATTAGTGTTTTGATCATGTTTTAAATTAGCAAAGTTCAAAACATGCCTTATGGTATACTAATTTATTGCTGCATCATCAAATAATTTCTAATGAACTTGGATTAGATCCATTTAACATTCAACAGGCCAACATAAATACAACCGAACAAAGATGTATATATGTAGTTTTCAGGTACAGAAATAAAATAATCAAATATATAATATTCTTCATTGTATGAATTAAATATACATTAATTCTTACTATTAATTCACAATATCATTGTGCCTGCTGCACCCATGGTACGGCAGCAAAGTTCCTTGATTATTACGCCGGAATGAGAGTATAGTTCCTAGCCATATTTTTGAGCGAGATGCTATTGGTCTCATCAGATTCAATGAACTATGCTAAAAGTGGTACCGCCAGACCCAGAGATCGGCTGAATGAATTCGAAAACGGTAAAACTCAACTGTTTAACTCTAGGGGAGTTGGAAAAATAGTGTTCCTTAGTGTTCCTTTAACATTAAAACAGACAGCAGCGCAGCAGGAATATTAGGCTGCTGTCACTTTAAGAGCTGCACGGATCCAATATACTGGTACACAAGCATTTTATTTCTCAACTTTTTATGTTCATTTAAGACATAACCAGATGGGCATTTTGATATAATTTTGTGTGAATTAGAAGAAGTGAAAAAGAACTCAATTCAGTATTTGCATGCTGTCTAAAACATGGCTTTCCGGGCATATGCTTTGGATGTGTGCGCACACAAAACTTCTCACACAGTGAGTAGAATTGAGTTCTCTTTTGTGTCTTCTTGCGCTTGAATATTTAAATTCACAAGGCTTGCAAAATACATGCAAAGGATAAACTTTCAAGAAGATGCAGTGCTGGCCTGATCGGGACACTGACACTTCCGTCAATTGTCCCGCGCGTCGTCCATGCTGGCCCCGCCAGTCCTTATTGTCAAACCCTGGTATATTTTGTAAAGATTTCATTTTGTTTTTGCAAGTATTTAATTATTTTTCTCAGAGTAAAACGTTGGATTATGCAACAGACATTATACAACTTAGTGCCTTCACGTAGTTAATTAATAAACTATCGGTATGTGATATCGATCTTTTTCATGCTATAGTCGATATGCCAATTGGTTTTAAATTGATCACAAATCAGTCGATACACGGGTGCATGAACACAGTTATTTGTTTCAGTTACATAAAGAAACTTATTTTTAGGGTGAACTATATACCTTTAACTATCTCTGATAGTTAACCTGTGTAAATGACATGACAGAGTGAAATTTTATTCAAAAACACAACTTTGTTGTTTGATTTTTTTACTTTTACCACCGTAGTGACCATATCACACAACACCGGCAGATGATTGCATTGAAAAAAAGAGGGGAAACTTGATTTTTGGAGAGGATTTGACCTTGTGACCATATTTGTGCTAGTGAGAGTGAATTCTTGTCTTTGTGCATGACTGCAAGCCCTGAGGCTTAAAATCACTAAGCACTGTCATTAAGAGTTTGTTGATAAGATCAACCAGTGCATGTTGCTTAAGGGGTGCACATTTAGTGCTACTGGAGGATTACAAGCATAAATCATGTTCTAATTTTATTTTTGCACTGTACACTCAAAATATTTCTTGAATGCAGTTCTGCAGGATAAAAGGAAATGCCAAAAAGATGTGATGTGTAAAACGTGTTTGTATACAGGTTTGACTATATATGTGAGGGATGAAATTTTGAAAATGTCCTGGTTAAAAACTAGACATTTGAAAATGTCCTACTGATATCAACAGGTTTGTGGGAGGCTTCAGTTTCAGAATATTGTAAATATTACTTCCATTTTAAAAAAAAAATCATCTTTACTAATATAATTAAGCCAATGTGTGTATGTGTTGTTGTGGACATTGATGTATCAAGAATTACAGGAAATATTTATGCCGCTCTTCGCCGAGAATGTCAGTGACCTATGTGTGGCGCATGCTTGTGTGAGCGTGCTAGTAAGTGTGTATATGCATTGTGTCTTTGTGTATGTGTGTGTGTGTATCTGTGAGAACCATGTTGAAGCTCTTTAGCGAAGCAGCGTAGCGTGCAGTACAGGAGTGATGTGGGCTGAGCCGACCTGACCGAGCCCCGGCCCTCCACTAATCCTGCCGTTTTCAGGAGCCCTGGCCCGTACTTGATGAGCTTGGGTAAGAAAAGGGGCATCTCTTTCTCCCTCTCGCTTTTCCCTCTTTCGTTCCCTCTCGTTCTTTCATTCTCTCTCTCTTTTTCTCATGCACCCCCTCTCAAACCCCAGCCCTGCCTGGAGCCAGTGTGCAAATGAATGAGTTCCAAGTGTTTACTCAGCAGTTATCTCCCTCTCTCTTCCTTCACATCTCTCTCTCTCTTCACTGACAGATATAGCAGAAGTGGACATCAAGCTAAATTTCAAACATCTCTTACAACATAGAAAAGTTTAATTGGAATAGATTTGGGTTTAGAATTAGATGAGTTGTTTCACTTGTATTGATTTATGTTTGGAACACTTGCACTGTAAAAACAGCATTGACGCGTTCCTTTACTCTATATGGGGAAATAGATCTAATGTGACCTTTAATCTAATTTTACAGTAAAATACTGTTAAATGTTCTTTTTCACCTCCAAAAACTGTACATCTTGTAATTTAAAGTGAAAAAACATAAAAATTGACCCCTAGAATTGTGAAAACAGCTTGCATTTGTTGGTTTTTCATTGAAATAACAGTTTCTTCGTTTTTTCTTATCAGTTATGTACATTAGGTTTTTATGTTACATCTTATGTTGTTAAATTAATGTTTATTGCATGATTGTAGTATTAGTACTATATGTTAGTAATTGGCTCAGCTTGTGGAAAAGCTACTTGTAAGGAACTTTATCATGTGTGTGTTTTTTTTCTTTTCCTCCTCCTGTACCTGTGTTTTTAAGGTGGTTGTCAGTATATATACTTAAAACTTAAAATGTTGCTATTGGATTTGTATGGTAAAGGTATTGCACATTTTTCATGCATAATATCTCACAAAGTGAAGTTAGACAAAAAACAAAAAACAAATACAGGTGCTGGTCATATAATTAGAATATCATCAAAAAGTTGATTTATTTCACTAATTCCATTCAAAAAGTGAAACTTGTATATTATATTCATTCATTACACACAGACTGATATATATTTCAAATGTTTATTTCTTTTAATTTTGATGATTATAACTGACAACTAAGGAAAATCCCAAATTCAGTATCTCAGAAAATTAGAATATTGTGAAAAGGTTCAATATTGTAGACACCTGGTGCCACACTCTAATCAGCTAATTAACTCAAAATAACTGCAAAGGCCTTTAAATGGTCTCTCAGTCTAGTTCTGTACGCTACACAATCATGGGGAAGACTGCTGACTTGACAGTTGTCCAAAAGACGACCATTGACACCTTGCACAAGGAGGGCAAGACACAAAAGGTCATTGCAAAAGAGGCTGGCTGTTCACAGAGCTCTGTGTCCAAGCACATTAATAGAGAGGCGAAGGGAAGGAAAAGATGTGGTAGAAAAAAGTGTACAAGCAATAGGGATAACCGCACCCTGGAGAGGATTGTGAAACAAAACCCATTCAAAAATGTGGGGGAGATTCACAAAGAGTGGACTGCAGCTGGAGTCAGTGCTTCAAGAACCACTACGCACAGACGTATGCAAGACATGGGTTTCAGCTGTCACATTCCTTGTGTCAAGCCACTCTTGAACAACAGACAGCATCAGAAGCGTCTCGCCTGGGCTAAAGACAAAAAGGACTGGACTGCTGCTGAGTGGTCCAAAGTTATGTTCTCTGATGAAAGTAAATTTTGCATTTCCTTTGGAAATCAGGGTCCCAGAGTCTGGAGGAAGAGAGGAGAGGCACACAATCCACGTTGCTTGGGGTCCAGTGTAAAGTTTCCACAGTCAGTGATGGTTTGGGGTGCCATGTCATCTGCTGGTGTTGGTCCACTGTGTTTTCTGAGGTCCAAGGTCAACGCAGCCGTATACCAGGAAGTTTTAGAGCACTTGATGCTTCCTGCTGCTGACCAACTTTATGGAGATGCAGATTTCATTTTCCAACAGGACTTGGCACCTGCACACAGTGCCAAAGCTACCAGTACCTGGTTTAAGGACCATGTATCCCTGTTCTTAATTGGCCAGCAAACTCGCCTGACCTTAACGTATTGTGAAGAGGAAGATGCAATATGCCAGACCCAACAATGCAGAAGAGCTGAAGGCCACTATCAGAGCAACCTGGGCTCTCATAACACCTGCGCAGTGCCACAGACTGATCGACTCTCTGCCACGCTGCATTGCTGCAGTAATTCAGGCAAAAGGAGCCCCAACTAAGTATTGAGTGTTGTACATGCTCATACTTTTCATGTTCAGTTGGCCAAGATTTCTAAAAATCCTTTCTTTGTATTGGTCTTAAGTAATATTCTAATTTTCTGAGATACTGAGTTTGGGTTTTTCCTTAGTTGTCAGTTATAATCATCAAAATTAAAAGAAATAAACATTTGAAATATATATCAGTCTGTGTGTAATGAATGAATAAAATATACAAGTTTCACTTTTTGAATGGAATTAGTGAAATAAATCAACTTTTTGATGATATTCTAATTATATGACCAGCACCTGTACAGGTTTGTAAGGACATGAGGGTGTCATTTTTTCAGTTAACTATCCTTTTAAGTGTCCAAACATCACAGAAAAGTTTTTCTCATGCCTTTACTTGAGGTTGCTAGCCTGACGTGGTCATACTCAATTCTAGTTCGAATATGAGTCTGATACTGCTCCATTGGGCTTTGATTATGGGGGCGTATTTCAACCGATCCAGGAAAGATCTCAATTGGATAGACCTACAACCAATCAGAGCTACAGAGTAAGTGACGTGTGTTGAGCGACGCATAGTTGTCAACAGAACTCAACTGCACACAAATTGAGTATGACCACGTCAGGCTAGCAAAGACATCTTTCCCACCGACAAATGCCTTGATGGCGTTCCTCTGTTCCTCTTTTAAAATGAATGCGCTGTCGATGTCGTCTATAACGGACGCGATGGCGGAATCTACACATCTCAGTTCTTCAGGTTCTTCAACACCAGCCATCATTGTTGTAAACTAATTCAACCCAAGCGCTCTTTGACGACGTGGCTGATTACGTTTCTGGTGATAATCTGTCAATCATCGCCCTGACAATGTGATTGGTCCGAACAGTTTCTGTTCGGGCATAATTACTCCTCTACGGATCGAGTCCAGACCGAACTCCCCGACCTCAAAATGTTGTGGGCGGGGCTAAGTTCGGCTGGCATCCAGGCTATGAGGTTGCATGAAATCCAGCAGAAACAGACATGAGTGTATTTTGCTTTAATAGCTTTTGGGCCATTAAATCTTAACCGCCCATTTAATTCAATGTAACCGCCAACAATGCCCTGAGGAAGGAAAATCTTGAATTTTACTGGATATTCTCTTGTTGCAGACTTGTCATGATATAATGCAGACCAGTTATGTGTTTCTGCATAAACATGTACACAAAGTATTGCAAATCAGGTCCAATTTATTACAGCACTTTTTCAAGAGTTGGCAGACTATATATCTCTGGTGTGTGTGTGTGATAAGAGAGTAATATTACGGGGATTACCGTGAGATGGTAGGCCCTGGGGCTGGTGGATGAGGGTGCGGGGGAGGAGGGGCTGTTTCCTGGCTGTAGCCCTTGTTTGTCTGCCTGACCTGGCAGCACTAGGGGCAGATCCTGCTTGGATACAACCCTGATCCCACGCCTGTCTGAAGCTGTTAGCCAGCCGCTCTGTTCGGCTAGCTAGGCTTAGCGCGTCTGGGCACAGGGAGGGGCGTGGGCTGGGGCCGCCACATGCTTTGTGCTTGGGCAGTGGGGAGTGTGGGCAGGGGTGAATGCTGTTATGGCTTATGACTCTGTTCTTATTCATCCTACCATTTCTTTCCTATCAGTCAGAGCTGAACACTATCTGTCCAGTTTCTCACTCACATCACTTTTATGCTCACCCCTACTCAAACATGCATGCGGTTACCAGTTTAAATTATATAATGATTATATTATATATAAAGGTCTAGGTTAACTTTCTACCCCCTGACCTTCCTGTAGATCCCTTGTGTTGAAAGGCAAAGCCTTGGTAATTCAGCTGATAGGTTTAACTACTCATTTACAGCTAAAAAGAATTCTGTGTGCACGCTGTTATTGTCTTTCTGTAATTCGATCAGTGAAATCCTGGGCAAGAAGTTGATGTTGAGTGCTATGATGCTGTATTATCACCTGTCCCTCTATAGTCTCATTCTGGAGAATAAAAATAAACCAGCAGTATTTTCCTAACATTCTGTAAAGTTTTCACAGCTCAATTGCTGTTTTTAAAAGCTTATTATTTTTCAATTGGTGGATTGAGAGGTAGTTTGGGAAGTCTGTTACAGCCTTTCTGTGTGTTGTTTCTGTCCTGGATACACAGTGAACCCATGGGCAAACTTTGAGAGCGAGAGCGAGAGAGATCAAAGATAGAACTTTCAGTGAGCAGTCTGTTCTTTTATTTGTCCTTTCTTGCACTGAAAAACATTTCAACCTGTAAAACTTTGACTGCTGCCTTTTTAAGTAGAGTCTAAAAAGTGGTGCAAATGTGGCAACCTGCAAAGTAAAGTTTATTGCACTTTTTTTTAAATCACTTTTAATTTAAATTAAAGTAAATAAAGTATACTGACATCATAATGGTGCAAAACATTTTTACAGTGAGCAAAAATTGGTCAACCAATTGAGTATTCATAATGTTTCAGATCTTTGTTATGAAAAATCCTCCTCTGTGAAACTGTTGAATATTTAGCAGACAAGTATTTAACCTCAACCTCTCTAACCTTTCCTTCCTAATCCTGTCACTCTTAAAACCCCCAAGTCAGTGGAAGCTATTATGTAAGCCACTTTGCCTTATCTGATATCTCACAATGTATATTCCATATAAGGCCACAAGCAGGTACGACTTCCTTTGTGTTTTTCCTTGAAGGACAGAAGAGGAAATTGTTTATGACAGCTCATATTAATCATTAAGGTAAAAATATCAAAAAGTTAGGTTAGAAGTTTAATGTTTCAATTTATTTACCTTTTCCTCATTTGTACCTTTTTAATAACTTTTTGTGATTTATTCAGAAATTGTTATAATCACTTTTACACGTCTTTAAATTACAGGTTCTACAATATAATGTAGAAAAAAAAAATTATCCATCCAAAATTAATTTAACGCTGATCTTCTGACCTTGCATTCTTTGTTAGTGAGGGGAGAGCTGTCATCCAATCGATCGTCACGAGGCGGCCGGTGTCGTCACTCTGCCCTCTCTATAAAACTCCCCCCGACTCACTCACCTGGTTAGACAAACACCTCTAATCTACAGCTGAGCGCACGCTTATTTTGATAGTCAATATTTTTACAGCCTGTTTAGTTGAGGGAATTTTAAAATTCTGAAAGCCCTAAAAGTTTATAAAAGACAACTTTTATGAATCTTGCAAATTTTTCATATTTCACTGGCATGTGCAACATGACGGCAGAGTCCCAGCACTCGCCAGCCGAGGCGGGCAGTCCAGTGGTGCTGTCTCCCAACGTGAGTCTGGACTCCCCGATACCTCTTCCTCCACCGGCGCTGAACCACCAGGCTCGAACCAAGGACGGTGTTCTCATCAAAGCCGAGCCTCGGGGCAGCAGTCCAAACACCGAGAGGGAGGAAGGGGTTTCACTGGGTCAAACCGAAGAACATCTGCCTGCCACTGGCAGCCGGCGGAGGAAAAGGCCAGTGCAGCGAGGTAAACCTCCCTACAGTTACATCGCACTGATAGCAATGGCCATTGCCAATTCACCTGAGAGAAAACTCACCCTCGGCGGCATCTATAAGTTCATCATGGAACGCTTTCCTTTTTACCGCGAGAATTCCAAGAAGTGGCAAAATTCCATACGGCATAACCTCACTCTCAATGACTGTTTCGTGAAGATCCCGCGAGAGCCCGGTAGGCCCGGCAAAGGAAACTACTGGACGCTTGACCCCGCCGCTGAGGACATGTTCGACAATGGGAGTTTCTTGAGACGGAGGAAGCGCTTCAAGCGGACTGATGTTAGCACATATCCTGGGTACATGCAAAGCTCGAGCGCTTTCACGCCAACACCGATGGGTAGACAGGCGTACCCCAACACCTTGTACCCGGGTGTGACGTCTGGCTACGGGTCACAGTTGCCTGGTTCTCCGCACCCGGCGATGCTGCATCACTATCAGGCACCGGCCGGGGTCACGCAAGGCCAGCCCAGGATGTTCAGCATCGATAATATTATTAGTCAGCAGACAATGATGCAAAGCGGAGGAGATCTTAACCCGCAGTCTCTCGGCCTGGGCGCGGGAGACTTGGGTGCCATGACCTCCAGCTGTTCTGTATCAACCCCTGACCCAAACTGCTTTCAGTCACAACCGATAAATCCAACGAGCAACATGCTGAGCAGGAACACGGGATCTCTTGCTTCAAACATGACAGCCAGTTACACGTATCCCTCCTCGGCCTCGCCTACTCACCTGTCCGGGGTCACGCAGTCCAGCTTCTCTTCGGGAGGATCACAGGTGTACTGTTCGGGGAACAGGATTTCGCTGCCCCCTGTGCGTTCTGGCTCGTGCGCAGATCATACAGAATCCCTTTTATCTCTCCCCGGACCAGCAATGAACTCCTACAATAATTCATATATGAGACAAGCCAATTTTGCCTCAGGACTGGAGCGATACATGTGAAAACTTTTGCACTGTGATAACACGTTCCACTGCGTATTAATGGCCCCGAGATTGAGTTCATATTCTTATGTAACAAAAGCTGTGTACCGTGTGACAGAATTAAATAGTTTTTGATATGCGTTCAAAGTATTTTGTGTTAGCCTATATAAAATGAAGAATTACAGTTCTGGTATTGATATGTAGTCTGAGACATTGTTTGACTACATGTCAGAAGACAAAACAACGCACGGAACAATGTAAATATTATAAGCAAATAAATGTGTTTTTGTGTAATCATTTTTCGTTTGTTCTCCATTTTAACTAACTTTCTTTCAAAAGAGTTTAAATTAGCTACATTAGGTTTGTGTTGGCTTTTCAATATCCAATAATAGTAATATAATAATAACAATAATTTGATCATATGGATATAATAATTGTGATCATTACATCCATATAGTTTGACACGTTAATCGAGACGTAACTTGTAACTCAAATATTTATATTACGTTATAGTCTCTATATTGTTTAATAGTCCTTATACAATTTAAATTGTTTGATTTAATTTAGATTAATTAACCTT
>RJVU01071502.1:6284122-6299573 GCA_003731715.1 Anabarilius grahami
ATTTTGTGAATAATGAAACCAGGGTCTTATAATTATAGACTGACTATATTTTTTATTATCTTTTTATATTAGGCTATTATTATTATTATTATTAATTTTTAAGGATGACTTCAGTTTGGGACATCAGGCCGACTTAAGGGCAGAGGTCATGTGCTTCTCTAGCAAACACGCGTAAAATAGCCTGGGAGGAAGAACGATAAATGTATTGCTGGTCTGAGGTGACAGAGAGCAGCAGAGAGGAAGGAACATTACACAATAGTGTACTTTTGATCTACTTGCCACAGCGAATAAAACTACTCGCGGCCTATGAGTGAAATCAGTACAAAAATCTCCTCCGCCTAACCACGCTTGCACACATGTGGTCGTGTTTGCGCCTGTCATAATTTACAGCTAATGAATTTGTGGTGATTTAGTTAAGTTTTAGAAAGACTGGCTCTTGATTAAAGGAGGCGAAATGCGAGATGGGCTTTAATGTAAAAAAAGGATATTCATCTTCTCTCTTGACGTTCAGTACTTTTGAGTCTTGTTTTGTCTCTCCATGAGAAATCACATCACTCTCCTTTAATCGGATCGAAAGTGTAAATCATGGGTTACGAATCCCACTAATTGCCCGTTCATTTCGCTTTCATTTATTCCGTGTGGCGCGTTAGTTACACCATGAGGAGACCACCCACGATTTAGCATGGAGCAATGCATATCTCTACTTATCTCTTCTATCGCTGTAATTTTAAAAAGGATATCTCTAAAACAACTCCGTATTCGCTTCTGGCCTGAAGTTTTATGTTGAGACGTTGTCAGCTTTTATTGTCGGCTTTTTTTCTTTGCACGGGCTATTCTTCAAAAACACAGGGTTCGCACTGTTGCGTGCAGTGAGAGGTCTTTTCAATTATCTAATTATCTGTGCTTATAATATATATACATGTATAGTTACGCATACGTCTCTGCATTATTTTTTATGTTTAATTTAATCCATTTTTAGACAAGTTATTAATAGTTAAAATTATTTTATGGGCTACTTAGCTTATCTGTTAGAGAATTTATTTAAAAAATGTATGCATAAGTGAATTAATAATTTTTATGTCTTAGCAAGTTGTAACAGATTCGTGTTAGATTAAGCAGAAATCAGCACTTTCATATCTTTTTCATTTTTGAAACGTCTTTCTCTGGATGCGAAATTAAGCAAAATTCAGTATACAATATTATCAATATTTCAGGTGGTGCAGTTATTATTCATTGTTTTGTATTTTGATTTATTGCTTTTAATTAAAAAAAAATCACTTATGGATAATTCTCTTAACGAAAAAAAAAGTTGCACATGGCTCTGTTTTGCATTTAATTTTGCGGCGAATAATGCGTAAAATCGCGGGTAACGATTTCTTCTTCTTCAGTCACGATTATGCTGTTTGCAGACCATGGTTTATTTCATACAGCTTATAATTTCATAGTCATAAAATGTGTGAAATAGGAATATAATAAAATGTGTGAAATATGAATATGCTATGGTTTGGCTATACATCTGGCATTCAGTGGTAGTAATAATTTCTGAAAATTAATTTTCTTGCAAGATATCTCATTATGAATTTAAAGTTTATTTTACGCATTATTATTAATTGATGCCATTTTTGTTGGCTTGTGACGAACAACCCACCGTGTCTAATATTAGTGAGGATCTTGTTACAAGTCCATAGCTTGTAAATCGATTTGGCTATAATTAGAAAATTATATAATATTGATATAAAAATAAGTCTAAGATATAGGCTACACATTAGGCTACCTTAGATGAACTGGGGCACCTGCTGCAAGAACTACAGGGTGAAGCGCGCTCGTGCTTTTCAACAGCAACGGCTCCATTGAATTCACAGAAAGTTTATTAATCTCTGTAAGGCCTTTTTAAAAACATTAAAAAACAAACAAAAAAAAACAGTCATGCGTATTAACGTGATCTCATATTAATCTTTTTTATTTTTGATTGGGTGAAATTGGTGTCAGTCGTCCAAAAATAATGAAACCTGTTTATGTTGTCCAGACTAGCAGCCTGCATGAGTCAGTATTCGATATTTTATTATTACAAGTACAGTGTGGCTTGGGAATTTTTCGCGCTCTGTAATTATCGTCTTGCTCGTTAAAACAATTATCAGTGGGTTGCACTTTTAACTCTTGTTGTGTCTTTAAAATTCTCTCTGTCTCTCTCTTTCCATTTTTCTCCATGTCTCTAACATACTCTTTCATTTAAAGCGGTGAAATAAACAGATGATGGGAGCTCTAGCCCTCATTGTGAAGGAATGCCGTCGGCCGAGTCCCCTGACACCCTGGCATGAAGCAGAGATGTACGGCCACAATAAATTAGGCCCTCCCTCCGCAGCCCAGCATCTCCCCCTCCATGTTTTTCTAGCGCACCGAGGAATCCTCTGCTTAATTAATTTAGAATGTGTAAATAAAGCAGAGATACAGGCCTCCCCTCTTCTCTGGAAACAAAATATTAACTTTGGAAGTGTTCGCCCCATCGACTTCGACTCACTGGGATTCACTGAAGGACACCTGCTGTTGGCCTGCCATCCCACACACAGAGAAACACACGGGCATCACCGCGATGAGCGATTACTGAGGAATACTTTCAAATCTGTTCTGTCATTAGATGAGCACAATAGCTTCTTTATATGACCTAAAAATGACCGCTCGACAAAAGTGATGAATGATGCGTTTAATGACGGTCTCTATGGCAACATGCCCAACTTTATCCTCCCGTGAGTCTCCTCTGTTTGCCAGAAAACAGTAACACACTCCTCCAAGATGTGGCCGGGATATCACTGAATCGGAGCCTGGCTTAGTGACGGTTTAGTGTTAGCATTATGGAAGCCCGAGGACTTAACTTGTGACCCAAAAACTCTTAGTTTGATGGAGAGGGACAGCTGTCGTCTGTCCGCGAGCATGCTCCCGTTATCCGGTCAGGATACTACCATAAGTTCCTCCAAAAAAACAAAAAACTAACCACTGAATAATTTGAATGACTTATTTTCGGGTTTATTTGACTAGTTTTATTCACTTATAGGCTACACTTTTTGCTTTAGGCGCATGCAAATCGGACCTTCGTGAGAGGCACACATCTCAAAATGACTTTCTTCACAGTCATATAATAACTAGGGTTCGCTTTTAGCAAGAACTAAACAAACTCCAACACTTTTCCAATTTAGGAAATGACATTTAAATACAGAGAGTGCAACGAGGGTAGTGATTTTTCAATTTAGCTAGTCCCAAGAAACTCTCAGCGACAGACTGAGACAAATCTTAAGTGAAATGTGGGGATGTCGAGTCGCCTCAGATAACGGCATAACATTTCACCTATAGTCTCTCCGTTGCACTCTAAAAGACAGATTTTCCCTCAGTGTGAAATTTTGAGGTCTGTCTAAACAAAATAATGATCTTTTGGTTTTCAGGACTAATCCAAACACGTTTCTCATGCATACCTTTTTCATCTTGAAATTAAAACTTAATTCCCGTGTCACTTTTAACGGCTCTATTTTCCACAGTAAAAGAAATTAGATACACGTCTGTCCCTGAGCCAGGTGAAAGAGAAACTTTGTCAGTGTAGGCATTTCATATCTTCGTAAACCGAAGACTGTTTTCGGAAAGAATGGGAAAGTCCCGCGATAAAAATGAAGTTTACTATCCAGAGTGAAATGCGATCAGAGAGAGGTCGCAAGGCCAAACTTTTTAAGACTAATGTTTATTTAGAGAAGTGAGCGCTGTCTATGAGCCTCCCGCGCTCTCCTCGAGCGCAGCACTAATGTCTTTAGCAGAGCTGACCGGACCACCGCGCGAGCAGCCCTCCGCGTGCGCGCGCGCGAGCCTCTCCCGGCTACTGACACTGTGGCGGGAACCCCTTCGAGGAGACTTGTGTGTTAAAAAGCGAGACGGATACATCACAATATTTGGGTTCAACACATTTGTTATTGTGAAATTTTAACGGTTGCGCAAATGGACTTGTTTCAAAACCAGTTGACCCTTTGCCTCGAAGCTTTTTGATAACTGATAGCCTAAAAGCCTCCGCGTTTTGTATGACCGTGTGTGAGCATTGTTTGTGAGGAGATCGAGCTCTGTGTTTTCTTACAGTTTGTAAAATTGAATTAGATACGGTTAGGAATCTGACCTCGTAGCAGACCCGCACATATTTCCAACTCCCAGGTTCATCGTGTTTTGGGGTGTTTTGTTTGTTCAGCTGGAATGGCCATCAAACAGCCAGTCCATGTCTTCCGCGTCGAACTCCCTCTCCGCTTCTGCCTCGCTCCCTCCTGAGACGGCTGTCCCCTCTCACGCTCTCCCGGCCGCGCCTCACCACCAACACGGATCCTGGGGAGGGTAATCAGCTCTGGAGGAACACACATACATACATTTATGATGCTTCCTTTCAGAAAACACATCTCTGACACCAGATCTGAACTAACACATCGGTTCTGGCAATTCATTGAGATGCCAAGATTTGCTTAACATATGGCTTGAACTGATGATTATTTGGGTATTTATTAAAAATATGAAATTAAAAATCATCTGACACTTAAAAATAAAGGTTCCAATTTTAACCAAATCTTAACGTTTTAAAGTTTGAAACAGAACTTTGTAGCTATTCACTAGCCAAAAATAAACCTATTTGTGGAGTGCAAAAACAAACAAACAAACAGCAAACAATATCCTGTGCCTCTACAAACTTATATTGGCTGTATAGAGTTGCAACAACAACAACATGTTGCTTACAATTTAAGTGTTGTTGCGTTAAAACAATTGGGCAAATGCCACACCACTGAGATAAGGCCATAGAGAGCACAGATGCACAATGGCTGGGGAGCAACACATACCAAAGAACATACTCAAGTGAAGAGGCAAGCGGGCAGAGAGCGCAGGATGAAGCCTCTCTGCACTTCACTCTCTTATAGCCTACTACCTTTATGGGACCCTGTCACGGCAGAGTCCCCTGCCTCCCAGATATGGGCCAGCATACGGGCACAATAGCTTTGAGTTCACCGGGTGACTCAAAACACTTAATGTTCCACCGCTCTCAAGCACCTTTCACCAACCCCATTCTATGTAGTATGGTGGTGTGAGGTAATGAGAGAGAGTTTGTGTGAGTGTGTGTGTGTGTGTGTGTGTGTGTGATAAACAATACCAGATAATCCATTGCCAGATAATCCGGATTTGTTGCACCTATATTGTTTAACACTATGGACAATCGTTGTCCAAATGTGATCTCTCCAGTGATTCATTGTTTCAAGATGCCGTCGTGCTCCATGCACCACTATACTAATTCTTGAATGAACTGGATTGTTGTGTGCTATCTGAATGGATTTACTGTCATTATGCTCACATTTGTAGATCTGTGTGCAGGAGAGGAAATGAGATGGGGAAACTATTTGCACATTTTGGAATTTGGAAGTCTTTCCCTCTGCTCCTGTTGGTCATCCCTCCTCTACACCCCAGCCAGCCAAAGCGAATACACAAATGAAATGTTCTGGAACAAGTTAAAAGAGTTCTTTGTATACATTTATAAAACAACAAACATGGTTTTTATATCTATATATAAAATATACAATCAAATCAATTTATTCAGACACCATGAACATTTCATTTATTATTACAGTTTATTCACTATAGTAATAAAATATGACAAGATCTCAGAGTTAAACCATGTCAGAAAAATAATCTTAATTATGTCAGATAACACTTTAGCAAAACATGGTCAGGTCAAAGTGTCTGAATAATTTTTGGTCCCAATTTTTTTTTAATCAATTTTACTGGAAGTCCACTGTATGAAGAATGAACTATAGTGTCCTACACCCACTAGTAAAAAAAAAAAAAAAAAAATATNAGATAGCTAGTGTCTGAATAATTTTTGGGTTGACTGTATATATATATGTTTATAAGTTTATTGTCCTTTTACATTTTAATTTTTAATTTATTATATATTTAATGAATTTGTCAACATGTTTGATAGATAACGTATATTTATGTATAAACATTTGTATATGATTTTGCATTATTAATTTAAAACAACTTTTTAATGAGCAACAAAGGTGGACAAAAGATTATTAATTTTAAAATGACCTTTTTTTGGTAACAAAATAATTTTATAGTAAATATATATTTTTACAAATCTGATTAGTGGATTATTTACAAATTCCTTTGTTTTCTGACCTCTATACAATTTATTAATTAGACATTAAAATATTTACTTTTGCAAAAACATAGAATATAAATAACTGCTACACAGTCATAAGTTCTCATACAACCATTATAGATTATTTATTTATGAATAATTTATTTGATTGTTAATTTACCTTTACTAAAAATATAAAAGAATAAGGGCTTAACCTCACCTTTGTTGCATCAACACAGTGTTGAATGTTACACACGTAATACTTGAACCTAATGCACCTTCATGCTATTGTTAGGCAGTAGGGGTGATTCAGTGCACAAACATGCTAATATAAGTTTAATATAGCAGACGATGTGTTTATGTCTGCCAGATTTTTACCTGCAGCACATGTGTGTGATAGTTGTTGACGCTCTTTTTAGATTTACCTATGATTTTGTCTGTTTGTTCACACAGCTGACAGGCCATCATGGAATCCCACTTACTCTCACTGAAATACTTTTTCCTGCGTCACCAATCACCACAGGAGCTGTGGAGACTGTTATTACTACATCAACTCACTGCCATTTTCAATTCCACACAACGAATGGAGAGAGGAGGTGGAGACTACTTATCACTCCTAGAGAGAATTTCTAAGGTAGTAACCCTACTTTAGTGGTTTTAGTCCTAAATACTGCTTCTCATACCCTAATCCTTTAAGAGAGGACTGTGTGTGTGTGTGTGTGTGCACATGTGTAGTATATTCCCCTTAGCCTTTTGTTGCCTTTAGAGAACCTTTCCTTGGACTATTTCTCAGTCCTGAAGCACCATGTTATGAAGGAACAAGTCTTTTGTGGTGTATGTGTGGGTTTCTTCATGTGCATATATGTGTATGTGGCCACACAGGGCTAAAGGTTCTGAAGTGGGTTGTGGTTTTCAGCCCCCAAGTTCAAAGCTGAGGAGGGCTGAAAAGCGGGAAAAGATGATGAGACCTCTCTAATGCGCCTTATTTAAAAAATGTTAGGAATAAAGAAATAAAAGCTGGCCAGAAACAATGGCCGTCCTCCCTGAGAGGCAGCAGCAGCGGAGGTGAAGTGCCCTGAGATTGCAGAGCAGAGGCTCAAACAGAGAGGCATCTGGCAGTACAGGGGCTGCTTATAATCTGCCCTAATGATTAATGTCCTCTAGTAATTTTACTAAGGATTTCTCCTCTCCTTTTCTGTCATGAATGCATTGTGTGAGACCTCAGAGAAAGTATGCCTCTGTGTGTATGCGCATGTTGCCCGGCAGAGAAAGTGACAGAGATGAGGTTAAGTGGGCTGTTTAGATGTAACAGATGCTGAGTGAGTGAGTGAGTGAGAGAGAGGAGAATGAAAGGACATCTCAGGGCTGTGGAAAAAGCTGAAGTGAAAATAATATAATTGCACCGTGTCTCTCCATATAGATGCATATGCGTTTGAACCCAGAGTGTTGGATGTATACATAAAATACAGAGTCAAAAACCGATAAATCAATAAAATGTCTCAAATAACAATAAAACCATCTGACGCCAGCTATCTTCCTTCTCTAATGTAACCCTTCCCCTATTTTTGTTCCATCTCATGTTCGTTTATTTCTGGGTCATGTTTTGGAGTAGGGCAGGAAGTTTTTCCTGGGTATTTATGTGCCGAGAGGATGTGCCGTGGAGCACGAGGGAGGCCGACAGGGTGGCAAACCCCTGTGTGAGTAGCATGACAGGAGGGAAGAGGAAGTGAGCTGTGTGTCCACCACTGTTTGTCTTCCCCTGCGGTTCTGCCCGGCTCTGTCACAGACCATTGTGACCTGGGTAGATTGATGGGCAGCAGTGGCAGGAAGCTGAGAATTTAAAAAAAAAACAAAAAAAACTAGCAAGTAAAAGATTATGCTGCTCCATCCTCGTGACTTTTTCATTTATGTCTTTCTTCTTGTCATACATTTCTGATTTCCAGTACAGCTCTCAAGATTCAAATGGTTTTGTTGGCATAGTCAATAAGTGGATTTTCATTGCGAAAGCATAGTAAAATTAAATAAACATACACTGTAAAACAATTCTACTCTATAAAAAAAAGTTCAGTTGCTGCCTTAAATTTTTAAGTATAATCAAATTAGCTGCAAGTAATTTCAAAATAAAATTATATTTCATTTCTTACATTATTTTGATGAGTTAAAGTAATTTAAAAACAAGTTGTAATGTCTTGAGCATATATATATATATATATTTTTTTTTACAGTGTACAAGGACGTTTACAAACAAATATACACAGATATAAAAAGGTATTTAAGTGGGAATAGAGATAATTGCCATTTTATGCATGTTGCACAATGTTTCAGTAATTCTCGGTTTGTGGCCCTGTTCTCCTGGTTGTCATTTTGTTGGGGTGACTTAATATACCTCGCAGCCAGGTTGAGTTGCTGGGGTTTTCCAAGTCCTTTTTGCCTTTTTTGTGGTGGTTTGGGAAGTGGACTCCTATATTTATTCTCATAAATACATTATGGTTCGAAAGTTTGGGGTTGGTAAAATTTTTAAAAATGTTTTTGAAAGAAGTCTCTTATGCTCACAAAGGCTGCACTTATTTTATCAAAAATACAATAAAAATTGTAATATTGTGAAATATTATAACTTCAAATAACTATTTTCTATTTTAATATTTTTTAAATGTAATTTATTTCTGTGATGGCAAGCTGAATTTTCAGCATCATTACTTCAGTCACATGATCCTTCAGAAATCATTCTAATATGCTGATTTGGTGCTCAAGAAACATTTCTTATCAATGTTGAAAACAATTGTGCTGCTTAATATTTTTGTGGAGACCATGATACGTTTTATTTTTGATCAATAGAAAGTTCAAAAGATTTGTTTGAAATAGAAATCTTTTGTGACATTATAAATGTCTTTACTGTCACTTTTGATGAATTTAATGCATCCTTGCTGAATAAAAGTATTAGAAGTAAAGTAAATAAGTATTCTTTCAAAAAAAAATCTTAACAGACCCCAAACTTTTGAGCGGTAGTGTATGTGCACCTCACTTGGTGGTTTTAAAATGTCCTAAATATAAATACATTTACTGAATATTTCATATTCAATAAGAATGTATCGGTTCCTGCTCCATTACTGCCAGCCATGATGCCCAACCTCAAGGTAAAAGCAGCATGAATGACTCGGTTGTTATATTTTACAAGAATCTGACAGCACAAATTTAAAAGTGAAATTGCACTTATTTGTTGAACTAATGTAGATGTTGTTTTGATGATGCATGAATTTAAATGTTTCAATTTTTCCTTGTGTTTCATTCTCATTCTTTTCTTAAAGGGTCAGTTCACCCAAAAATGAAAATTCTGTCTTTAATTACTCACCCTCATGTCGCTCCACACCCGTAAGACCTTTGTTCATCTTCAGAACACAAATTAAGATATTTTTGATGAACCCAGAAGTGCTGCATTGTGTTCACTATGTCAACAGTGTAGGAGAATGACAGGGAAGAGAAGAAATTATTAAATAAAGTCATTATTTTTGTTTGTTTTTTGAGCACAAAAAGTATTCTCATCGCTTCATAACATTAAGGTTGAACCACATGGACTTTTTTAATGATGTCTTTACTACCTTTCTGGGTTTTTAAAGTGGTAATTAAATTGTTGTCTATGGAGGAGTCCGAGCGCTCTTGGATTTCATCAAAAATATCCTAATTTGTCTTCCGAAGATGAACGAAGGTCTTACGGGTTTGGAATGACATGAGGGTGAGTAATTAATGACAGAATTTTCATTTTTGGGTGAACTAACCCTTTAAACCTTCAGAACTGACTGTAGTTTTACTGTTTAACCTGTGCTGGAGTATCAGAGGTCAGGAGCACTGAACTGGAATCAGCTTTGAGAACCAGGAGCAGCATAGGATGAAAAGGAATCGGATCCCAGATGAGTCCTTCTGTTTTTGAGCTGCATTATGAACGCCGGTCCATATGCCAGGGAACCGGTATGTGCTCAGACCAAGCCAACTCTCTCACCCTCTGCTGTTCTTCTTCCTGTGCTCTGTCAATCTTATTGTCCTAATTCAGTTCAACATGCTTTTCTTGGCATTGGCATGTCAGGCGCATGCCTTTCTCTCTCTCCTTTTCCGCCTTGTTTTAGTGTATCACCCCATTCTAGCTTATAATACTTCTGGTTTGATTTTTGTACCTAGATACCTTCCCTTGCTCACTTTCTTTCTTTCTCAGTCGTTCTATTTGTACCCTCTCTATAAAAAAGAGCCTGAGACGAGAGAAAGAAAGAGGGAGAAAGGTCACTCTCGGGTGAGTGATATCACCCCTCCCAAGGCCTATACCATATGCACACATTAAGTAGAGGCACTCTTTTGCCATGCATATTTGCAAATTAGTAGATATAGATTTTTTTTCTTCTAAAGATAACAAAAGAAGTAGAAATTAATTTTATTTTAACAGCATGTTTATGTGAAATAATTATCTGTAGTTATATTCCTGTATGGCATCTACTGTACATGTGTACCTGCATATAGCATATGTGTGAGTGTATGTGAGTGTCAGCTCTTTGTGTTGACACAGCAGTAATTTAAAGAGCCAGTCCAGCAAATGAATGAAAGAGTGTGTGTGTGTGTGTGTGTACGTGTGAAGGGGATCCTGTTGAGAGTATTTGTGTACACAGATGCAGATCGAGGAGAAAGAGGGGAGAGTAAGAGAGAGAGAGAAAGAAAAAGAGAGAGAGGAGATTGGCCAATGTGTTAGTGTGGAGAGGGCAATCGAGGGGATCGTCTTCCCCGCTGGCCCTTGCCTGGCCCCAGCCGTGGTTCTCCAGGGGTCCCTCAGTTCCTTAGGAAAAACATTTCAGCCCCTCTCACCTCTGAACCCAGCCCTCGGCCTGTTTATCTTGGCTGTGCTGCCTGACAGCTTTACTGATGTTACATATAGCCACACAGGGATTGAAGGAAAGGGAGATAGAGAGGGAGAGACAAAGAAAGACAGAGTGAGAGAAGAGGGGAAGAAAGTAGGAGACAGAGTTGGTTTACCCAGATCCTAATCGCCACGTTTTGGAGCCTTTTTTGGTGGTCTCGTTCAGCACAACTCATTTGTGATTCTGGAGTACAACTAGGGGTAAAAAAGTAGAATGCGGAGAGGGGGAGTTGAGAATAAAAGTGGGAGTCGCCCTTATGCTGAATTGCATAGAATTAAGATCAAATATAGACCAAGTCTTGATGTTTAGTAATAAATTTAAATGCTTAAACGGATAGTTTACCGAAAAATGAAAATTCTAGATATATATTTGGAAGAATGTTGGTAATCAAGAAGATCATTTTCATTTTTGGTGTGTTATATGCAGGTACACATGTACAACATTCTTCCAAATATATTCCTTTGTGTTCAGAAGAACAAAGAAATTTATACAGGTTTCAAACAACTTGAGGGTAAGTAAATGATGACAGAATTTTCATTTTTGGGTGAAATATCCCTTTAAAGAAGCAATTCAAGGTGTTGATATTTGTATCATTTTGTCATTTTCTGTCAGTAAAGTTAAAGGAATCGATTACAGGTTAGAGGAGGTGGTACCTGATCATTTAGACTGTATTCGATTTTCATCTGCTGTTCTGGGTCCTGCACAAGCATGAATTCACTATTTCATCTTTTTTCTAAATGCATTTGAATGATCTTATTGTGAAAAATTCATCCATGCAGATATGCTACTTTCTAACTTTTTTTACCATGTCATTTTGAATCTTCCGGTAAAATGACAGACTTCTCTCTGATGACATATGCTGGACTTCTCTGCTTAAACACCGTCCCTTTCTTACAATCAACTTCTACTAATTGCAATCGATGCTACTTCCGGTACATTCCGGTACATTGTTTGTGGCAGGTCTGTGTGCCATTCAGTTCTCAGTTGTCTTGAGAATGCCTTTTAAATTCCAGTTGAGTACCTCAATTTAAACTGAGGTAGCAAACAATTCTTAAAAATAATTGAAAATAATTTTTAACTAGAAAAGTTTGTCAAGATAAACTTTTAATGTTTGCATGACAAAGCTTTAGTAATTTCCTTTTGTCATTCTACGTAATTCAACTTCCTGTGGAGTGTGGCCAATTCTTGTGTGGCCAAAGCAAATACTTACATTAAGAATTTTGCTTAACCCAAAATTAGCAGACTGAGTGAAATTCTCCACTGGATTTGAGAACATTTGACTCAATCAAATGGAAGGCATTTAGAATATTTCCTTTTTTTTTGTTCCAAGTTACAAAATAGATCTTGTATGTTTAGATAGAGAAAGAGCTTGTTTTTGTCCCAAGAACTGAATAGTTCCTAAATAATCTGTAATATGTCTACCCAGAAAAATACTTTTTTGGTTTGCTTGTGTTTGAAACGGTTATTTTGAGTGGATTTAATGGTGTTACATGATGGTTTTGATGTGGTTTTGGTATGATAATGTTTATGATGATGTTTGATTATACTCTCATTTGTTTGGTATGATTATGTTCAGTTTGAAGGTGCTTAGATCAGTCTGGTATGATGGTGTTTAATTTGGCGGTTTATGGTTGTATGATGGTGTAACATGATGTTGTACAGCTTGGATTTGTCTTGGGGTGTGTTCAGTTCTTCAAGGCATTGTTGCTTATCCAGCTGGACAAGCTGTAATAACACAAACACAACTTAGCACAGCACTGCAGGTTGTATTAGCCCAGATCATGTTTCCCACAGCACACAACCTGACTTGTTGGTGGGGGGACTACACCACAATTACTACGGTGATTAATCACCTGAGACAGTGCCTTAACAGATGTGTTTGTTTGTAAAAATGTTTGCTTGTCTTATTAGCCCCAGTGGTCACCCATGCAAATCACACCCCTGTGTGTCTCCTGTCTAAATGGCTGTTGCTCTTGCATGGTTGTGATAATACAAAGTGGCATTATTGTTTGGGCTGTTGCTCATTGAATGTTGAAATCCAGCGGGTTAGCAGATTAGTGGAGCCATAAGGGACTGTACGGGTGTAAAAACATCCAGTGCACGAATGTGACAGAATCCAGACCGTAGTTTTCATCCCCTTTGCTAAAATTCCAAGCCAGAAAAACATGGTGGCATTTGTACCACTGACAAAAGCAGTTTTCTAATGTCTACAGACTAAGACATTATCCATGCTACTATAAAACATCCTATTATTCTTTATGACATCATCTTTTTTCTCAGAAAATTCTATAGCGTACTTTCTGACATCATTCACTGTTTTCCATCCTTTTCCACAACATTCTATAGCACAGCCAGGCAACTTCTAGGGCTTTCACACTGCGGGTTCACACACTTAACCCCGGGATGTCGTCGTTCTAAACACCGCTTTTAACCCCGGGTAAAGTAACGTAAAGTAACCCTAACCCTACCCCTAACCCTAACCCTAATTTAGAAGTGGGGTTAGCACCGCTTTTTACCTGGAGTTATGAAACCCTGCTCCGGAGCAGGGTTAGCACTGCTTTTGAGGTGTGAACCCTGCATTGCAGTGCCAAACTTGTACAGTGTGAAATGATGAGGGG
The DNA here is from genome assembly GCA_003731715.1 of Anabarilius grahami. Classification (NCBI taxonomy): domain Eukaryota; kingdom Metazoa; phylum Chordata; class Actinopteri; order Cypriniformes; family Xenocyprididae; genus Anabarilius; species Anabarilius grahami. The sequence continues at coordinate 6,297,781 of RJVU01071502.1, forward strand.
TTAGAATGTTACAGCTAGACGGTTAACAACAGACAACCAATCACATACTCATATATTTGCCTGCTTTAGACAGTCACGGAAACACTGCGCATTGATTAAACAGTAACTTTAGTGTTTGAGAGGAAAAATGTCAAATCCTGAAGAAGAGACTGTTTCATTCTTACCTTATAGTCCGAAATGTCCATTCAGTGTAAATTTGATAGTATAGTCATCAATACGAGGGTGCGCAATGCTAGAGTAAACAGGTCACATGCTGAATTTATACAAACAATGACACTGACACCGCAAATATGCAAATAATAACATTAACCTAGGGTTTAGGAATGTACAATGTGAAACGTCAGTTTATGAATACACAGGATTAATTGTTAATCCCAGGTAAATTATGAGCAGTGTTAAACGTGAAGCAAGATAACCCAGGATTCTGTTTACCTGGAGTTTAGAATGACCCAGGGTTAACTATTTCAAGTGTGAAAAGCCCTTCTGGCCCTCAAGGTCCACTGTCCTGCAAAGCATCCATCCATCCATCCATCCATCCGTCCGTCCGTCCGTCCGTCCGTCCGTCCGTCCGTCCGTCCGTCCATCCATAATTAACAATAAACCCTAATCCTAACCCAGTATTATGTAGTTAATTGTTATTATTCAGTACTTACATGTATAATTACACTGTAAGACAGACACTGACTAAAGAAGATTTTTTTTAAAAACTTTTTATTTTTATTTTTATAAATGCTATTTTCCCCAGTCATATCATAACATAATTATAATTATTTTATTAGTTAACTTTTCTGTTCTCCCTCTCTCTCTTTCTCACCCACACACACACAAAATATTTTGTAGTATACTTTCCATGAAATCATCCTTCCTCTCAGGAAGAATTCCAGCCATACCTTAGCACCACACTTTTTACATTCATTTTGCTAAATCTGGGAACATAATTGTACAAACTCTTAAACAATACCTTGTATTTTTATTACATAATCAGTCATCAAACACATACATACAAATTATGTACCCTTTTTTTTAAACATCATTCACATCATTCTCACATTGTGTAGTATATTTAGTGAAAACATCAACCCCGTTACACAACATTCTACAGCGTAAGTTATAGCGTCATCCATCCTCTCCTTCTGTTCTGTCTGCCATCTCTGTGGAAACAGTGCTCTACAGTACAACAGCTGTGAGAACAGAGGTTGTAAGGGTCAGTCACAGGCTGAGAGAAAGATCTGTGTAGGCCTGTCAGTAGTTACATAGATTTTAACATCTGGCATGGCCCTAGAGAGAGAGAGGGCAGAGAGAGAGAGAGTTAAAGCGCTCTATGTCATGCATTGACAGCCTAACCCTGACTGACCTTTGACTACTGCTGTCCTTCACTCTCTACCAAACCAGGACATTAGACAGCCATGGAATCTCCCTTTCACCTTTACTCTCTCTAGATCTGTTCTCAGAAGAAGTGTTAGTTATTTTAAAGCTTAAATATATGCTTAAATATTATGGAGAATCTGAGTGAAAATTATATGTTCAGTTTAGCCCACACTGCTATATATACATTGTTTGTTTTAGACTTTGGATGCATGATGAATTATTTAGCTATTTTGTTGGGCACGGTTTTGGAACATTAGTAAGGACTTTGATGGTTTTAATGTTGTCATAGAATAAAGTGCTAGGGATAGGAACCGATTCCATTAAAAATAGAGGCGCAATGACGTCCAAACAGGTTTTCGCATGTGTACTCTTTCCCCAACGCAGACAGAAATACATTTTGAAATAGTTTAAATTTAATCAGATTG
>RJVU01071502.1:6306223-6318221 GCA_003731715.1 Anabarilius grahami
AATTTTAACAAAATAAGAGAGATCATACAAAATGCATGTTATTTTTTGTTTAGTACTGTCCTGAGTAAGATATTTTACATAAAAGATGTTTACATATAATCCACAAGACAAAAAAGTAGCTGAATTTATTAAAATGACCCAGTTCAAAAGTTTGTGAACCCTTGATTCTTAATACTGTGTGTGGTTTCCTGGATGATCTACGACTGTGTTGTTTTGTTTTGTGATGGTTGTTCATGAGTCATGAGAGTTTATTCTGAGCAGTTAAACTGAGCTCTGTTCTTCAGAAAAAATCTCCAGGTCTCAAAAATTCTTCAGTTTTCCACCACCTTTTGCATATTTGAACCCTTTACAACAGTGACTGAAGGGACTGAGGGACTCAAACACAACTATTAAAAAGGTTCAAACATTCACTGATGCTCCAGAAGGAAACATGATGCATTAAGAGTTGGGGGGTGAAAACTTTTGAACAGGATGAAGATGTCCAAATTTTTCTTATTTCGCTTGAATATCATTTTTTTTTATTTAGTACTGCCCTTCGGAAGCAACAGAAGATACTTGCATGTTTCCCGGAAGACAAATACAATTTACCTTGATCTTCAAATTCCAAATGTTTTCACCTCCCAACTCTTAATGCACCGTGTTTCCTTCTGGAGCATCAGTGAATGTTTGAACCTTTTTTAATAGTTGAGTTTGAGTCCCTCAGATGTCCTCAGTGTGAAAAGATATCAAAATCATACAGCCACTGCTGGAAAGGGTTCAAATATGAAAAAAATGCTGGAAAACTGAAGAACCTGCAGGACCTGGAGGATTTTCTGAAGAACAGAGCTCAGTTTAACTGCAGTCGTAGATCATCCAGGTCACCACACACATATAATATATATATTAGACATTTAGATGTCCGCAACAATAGATATTTACAAAAGTGATTTTATATAGATAGAAAGCACATTAAATGCAAGTAAAACGTCTACTTTTAATGTTTCAAATAAGTTTTGGGAGAATAAATGTAAATTTAATTTAAAACTCTATGATATTTCATTTTTGTTCAGAATTTTTTTTTTTTTAAACAGGACCCATTCTGATATATTGAAAAACAACAATTCAAAGCTATATTACATTTATTGTTTTGATGCTTGAAAACACTTTTTCGTCTTTGATCCATATATATTTATATATATGTATATGTAGTCTGCTTTTTGTCATCCAGCAAAATATTAATAATAATAAACACTGATATTGCTTCTGGGTCATTCATCACATTAAAATGGAAGGTTAAGTGTGTTGCATTATAGGATATAGTATTCCTCAATGCTTTGTATTGCACATTTTGCTAAATGTAGTAGTATGCAACAGGTATCCCCTTCATACAGATAATTTGCAAAAATAGTTTGAGTAGTATGCTATTCCAAACATAGCCATAGCTCTGAGCAGCCTCTCTGGAGTGTTCCTTATATTCAGGCCTGCTACTTACACTCCTAATGAGCAGATCGTTGTCCTCTAACAAGCCTGTAGAAGAGAAAAATGACAGCCCTGAAGATGCCTCTTCACAATGCTAACAGGATCACTCATCTCATCTCATAAGTTAGCACTTTGATTAGCTAATGAGGCAGCAATAATATTAGCTGACTTGACACAGCACTCAAGAACACAGTGATGTTAAACGTCTGGACAGTCACTGTGGAGTTATAAAAGAACCAGATATGAGAAACGTTGTTTGACTTTGGTTTGTTCCGTTTGGTTCTTCAGTGATGAAACCCGGTCATGGGTCCAGGTGTATTCTCTCGTTAAACTGATCTCATTCAACCTCTTATTCTCCACTTGTCCACTCTGTACAGCTTCTTCTCACACTTCATTTACAGCTTGTCTTTTCGTTGCCACCACAGAAGCAGTAACATCTCAGGCCTGGAAAAACATGGCTGCGAATGTGGTGTGTGCGTGCGTTCATGTGCCAGGCCAAGGGAAGTTAAAGCACATATTACACACTCTCACAATCTCAAGTAGCCTTGACCTCCTGCCCAGAGTGTGGCTTCCCCACAGCTCAGCTCATACATCTTCAGACACACATACACATACATGATCACACACCACAGTACAGTTACAGAACAAGGTAATTGCCCATAGCCGGGTGGGTCTGAGGGCAAGAACAAGGTTTTACAGCACAGATGAAAATAAAATATAAGGACTTTGTGGTTCACAGTACAGTTGGAAAGACAAATATTATTTTTTACGAGGGAGCGAGAAGGCCGAGGCTAGATGTATAAAACACCTTAATGATTGAATAGCTTAAGTATTAAATCTTCCGACCTGAGCTCTGTCAGGGAGCCTATAGCATTAAATCGGACAGGATGAGGTTGAAGTGAGAGACCAACCATGTGAGTGTGACAATGAGGCCAAAGGGAGAATAAACCCTCCCAACACTTTGATTTCTGGCAGGGACACCCTCTCCGTAAATCTTTGTGTTGGACAGCTTTTGGTGGTTTAATAATTACCTGTGAATGAATAAGCTTCACTTTTTGAAGTGAACTCCGAGACTAGGGTGAAGGATGCATTTTTGAATGTTGCTCTTTTCTTGAAATTGAACACTTTTTAAGATTTAAAAAATGAAAATATTCGACATACTTTAGCTTTTTTAAACCACTTAATCACTATTAAAATCAATTACAAAAATAATTAAAACAGTTATGCCTCCTTCCAGCGCAAGTAATCTTCACAAATTGCTTTTATACACAGGATAAAATCTACAGTAATCTTTCTTAGATCGTCTTACGTATCAACTCTTTTTTATTATTTAAGAACTCCTTTAAAGTCTTGTATTGCTACCCCTCTCATATACTGAAAGACAAATATTATTGTCAGTTTCTCCCATGATTATTTAACATATGGCACATTACATTATTTCTCTATTTCTTTTTTCTAATGCTTAACATTATGGTTTATGTTCAATTAAAAAGATACATTTGTTCTTTGTTAATTTGTTAAAGGGTTAGTTCAGCCAAAAATTTTAATTATGTCATTAATTACTCACCCTCATGTCGTTTCACACCCGTAAGACCTTCTTTCATCTTCAGAACACAAATTAAGATAGTTTTGATGAAATCCAATGGCTCAGTGAGGCCTCTATCGCCAGTAATGTCACTGAACCTCTCAAGATCCAGAAAAGTACTAAGGACATATTTAAGTTCATGTGACTACGGTGGTTCTACCGTAATATTATAAAGCAACAAGAATACTTTTTGTGCACCCAAAAAAACAAAATAATGACTTTTCAACAATAGCTAGTGATGGCCGATTTCAAAACACTGCTTCGAAGCTTTACAAATCGTTTGTTTTGAATCAGTGGTTCAGAGCCTCGTTTACTGAAATCACGTGACTTTGGCTCTCCGAACCTACATAAGGTTCATTTATAGAACTTGAAAATTTGTATAAATTATTGTTTTTTATTATTAGTTCATGATAGCAAATGACTAATATTAATTGTTAATTTAGCATTATACTGTACTAACTTAATAATATAACTTAATAATCAAATTTCCTTTTACAAATATTCATATTTCTTTTTTTAAAGCTAACTTAAACAACATAAAACCAACCAAATGAAGTTTAACTTTCAGTATGTTTAATTGTTTGCATTTCTGAAACTTGTTGTAACCTTCCCATAAACAGACTAAACAGAGTTTGTTGAGTAAAATTAAATAAAAACTAAATATGAATGACTAAATGTCACTGAAACAAATAAACATTTTATTCAAAAGGTTCTTGACAAGGAAGAATTTCTGCAATGTCGACCATGTTAGGCCATTAGGGACTACAGGTGGAAAGATATGATTAAACATCTTCTGGTTCATATCAGAGAAGGATTTGGTGTACTTGTGAGTCCAGAGGTCAGATGAATCATGATTGTTAGTTTTATCAGGCTAATTTTTTTCTATGGTTAACTTTATTTTTTATTTTTTTATTTTTTCTTTCCTACCTTATTTACTATGCCAACAACTGAAAGGAAAGTTGTGAATACATAATATACATTTTGTTGTTTTGCTTTGCGTGTTACAGTATATTTTGAGTTGTGGTATTGGGCTGGTTTTGCATCTGGCAACCCTGCTGGACAGGATGAGAAAGTACCCACCATGTGACGAATTCTAAATAGCATACTTTGACCATTTCTGCCAAATAAAGATATATCTTTATCATATCAAGATATTTTTCATGTAAATAGTTTTTCAGCCAGTATAGTCAAAGGCTAGACTTAAACCGGATCCACCCTTGTCTGTTATATTTGGATGAAGTAACAGCATCAACCATGGTAACAAATGAGTCCCGCCCAAACATCTACCGTCTTTCTCATCTCTAAACTGACCTTGAGAACAAATTTCCGCCCTCACCTTGGCTATACTTTCTTTCCACGACTCCTGCCGAGGAATCAGGTTATTTGGTCAAACATTCTTGTGGTTTGCAGACAGCGACGGTGCGCATGTTTGGACGGTACAATATACAACTCAGATGGAGAAGATCAAAGACAATTGAAGAAAGGATCTCAGAAGTCCGAGCCAAGGCTCATTACCGGTATACACATCCTGCTCCGGAATGTTAACACGGAGGGTGGCTGTGTCAAATTCTCCACATATGCTTGTCGCGGTTCAGTTACTTTTTAAAGCGAGATACCGTTATTAAAAACTTTGGTTACGTTACCTAAGGCGATGGTGATGAATATGCTAATATACCGGCATACCAGAGAAATGATTCGTCTTGAATATGTATTTTACCCCTCGGGCTGCAGACGAGGTCCATTCACTGAGGCGCGCGTGCGCATTTCTTGAAGCCCTCAGATTCCGCGCGCATTTTCTCAGGCGAGGCCTGTGATGCAAACACGCGAGCTATTTCAACCTGCGTCTCCTCAGCGACAGTGTGTGGAAAGCCAAGATTAGCAAAGGCAGCGGGGGAACGTTTGATTTAAATGTGACAGAAAGCAAAAAAAAAATCAAAGGAGCGCTGTGTTCACAAGTGGCAAAACCTCAGCGGTTCGCCTCTTTTATGCCTTTATCTATCCCTCTTTCTCCGTCTGCCTCATCCACATTCTCTTTCAGTCTCAGTCTCTTTTTCTCTCCAGCTGCAGCCCTGATGGCAGGACTTCCTCCTGGTAGCCATTATAATATGTGTGTCTCTGGGTGGTCCGGCCTCAGTTCCACAGCTCTAATAGTTTTCTACTGGTGTAGCCCTTGCAAGGCCCAAGGGCGTAGAGAAAGAGAGAGAAAGAGAAAGACAGAGGGCAGTTTGTCTAATAAAACCCTTGTCCAGACCGCTGTATGTCCCTCTTAGCACTTCCTGGACACTGCCCCCTGCCAACCCCAACCACCTCCTGTGCTCCACCTCTAATGGGACACAGCTGGAATCCCCTATTACTTTCTTTCTTTGTATCCATTTTGCTCTACCCATCCTTCCTCCATCACTCCTTTTCCTCTTTTTATCCGGCATGCTGCCGTGCGGCCGCTACGTCTCCTTCTCTCTTATGCTCTCCGCTCTGTTTGTCTTTTTCAGTCCCCTCAGTGCTCGGGGACAGATGTATGGCTGGATGAGTGTGGACTGACTGGGTCTGGTTCTGTGATGTGGCGTGAGTCAGGATGTGAGGGACTGCAGAGAGGATAATGCTCATTTACACACACCCCACGGCCCTCGGGCCCTGCCTTCCACTGTGTGTGTGTGTGTGTGTTCACACATCAGTCCGTTTCAGCACCACACAAGCACACATACTCTCTCTTGTCCTCCTCCAAACATCCTCCTCCACCGTGTGGCCAGTAACAGCTCCAGTGTGGGGAACATTTGTTCTGCAGATACTCAATGGAAGAGGGCGGTGCTGAGAATCGCTTTAGGATTTTACAGTACGAAGGCTGCAAAACAAACAATGCAGAGAGTTTTATGCAGCCTGGCTGCCTATTAAAACCCACACCCCAACATGTGATCCCAGGACGGCTCTGTCAGCCAGATCTCGGGGTGACGTTTGTACATGCTTTTGGCAGAACGTGATGTCTTTACATCTTCGACAGCTTGTTCTGTGTGATGTGCAGCACGTGGGTGGGCAGATACACGGTTTCTAATCACAGATGTCACTGCAAAAGTGAAGACTCTCAGTAGATCAAACTGTTGGAGTGGGGAGGGGGTGGATGGCAAGAGAGTTTCTGTGAAAAAGGCAGTCTAGGGTTTTTAACTCTAGGGTTTGACTGTGCAGAGGGTGGCAGAAATTAGAGCAGAAGAATTTAAATTAAAGAGAAGCAGGAGTTAGAAATGCTGATTTGGTCCAAAACAAGTAGAGAAAAGAGGGCGAGGTGGAAATATCACAGAGCTGTTTTTTTTTAAACACAATGGGTTTCATTCATCATGCATACACATATAGTACTTAAGACCTGTGTGTAAACATCAAACATCAGCGACTTTGCACTTCACTTTATTCAACAATAATAATTAACTATGCATTTTAAAAAATTTAATTTAAAATTCATTCTTTTCCTTTTTCCTTCATAATAATAATGACCCTTGATTATTTTAGAGTAGCAAAAAAGTGTGTACTCGGTCTGCAGCCATTCACATGTGGTCTAGGCCTTTGTGTGTTTTCAGCTGGTTTTTAGGTGCATTTGGCTTTACTTAGGTTTTGTGTATTATGCTAATGATGTGCTCCCTCATTTAGAAAAAATGGCAGAAAGTGTTTTAATGCAAATTCTATTAATCAAAATATTTATTTAGCATTTCAATATCAAGAGAAATTATTATTTATTTTCATATTTTTAAAAATTAATTTAAGATTTTTAACGATACATTTTAAGATTATTTTAAATATAATTAATAGATTTTTGTAAGAATAAGACAGAGCATTTACGCATGACGCAGAGTTTGTCAAAAATACTTCACTTTTATAGTAGAAGTGTCTGATCAGCCTTGTGTTTCCTACCAAAATGAAAACCATCCCATCTCTCTAAGCGTGCCACAGCGGTTACGTAGCCGTCTTTTGTTTACTGCCCACAGACGCCCAGCAGACGCCCAGGCTAAACAGGAAAGGACAGAACATAGAAAGGGGACACACAAATGCAAATGCCAATTGTTGAAGCGCTGTCACACAGACAATTTGATCCAGATACTATCTAGATACTATTTAATCAAGATACTATCTGGATCTGTGGCTGTGTATTAGAATTTGCTTTCGTAGGGCTTCAATGTGATTTTACTGAGGTGGATATGTCGAGTATGTGTGTTAGTGTGTGCCTTATGTTTGTTGGATGAAGCTCCTAATTTAGTTGACTAATAAACTGCACTGTATATTACAATTGCTCTTGGTTCTTTGACAAATTGCTTTTATTGCTTTTTTTGTAAGTCGCTTTGGATAAAAGCATTTGTTAAATGTGTAAATGTAAGTACATGCATGTGTGTATAATGTGGGCTACTCCATGCTACATAGAGTAAAATAAACACTGACAGAATGAAGGAAAGTTTGCTTTGTGTGAGAGACATAGTATAAATCATTGTGTGTTTTAAGTGGTTGCACATTCCATGAATACAGTACTTAAAAAAAAAAAAAAANNNNAAAAAAAAAAAAAAAAAGAATTATAGGCAACAATCCCAGATTTTTTATTGTGAGAACTGTTGGATATGTTATGTAAAACATTACTAGCATGAAAAATAATTAGTTTTGTTAGTTAGCAATTAGTCAAATGTTTTTTATAAATGGTGATTTCATACAAATTGTCTATTTTTTATAAATATTTATTGCTAGAAAATTACATAATTGCACAAATCAGGATTTTAAATTGTATTAGATATGCTCCAAATTTTAATATCAAGGTTCTAAAAATTGTAGTCCTAATATAAAATGAACAGAAATTAAAATGTCTTAAATAACACTTAGTTTGACATCCTGAGGTTGATGATCAGCATTTTCTGCACTGCCCATTTCATGAAAAAGAAAAATATTGTTATTATAATTTTTTTAAGAGTTTCAGATGCTATTTTGTACCCTGTTCATGGAAAGTGCCTGGTAGACACTATGTTTGTGTATTTAATGAATAAGACGGTGCCCACACACACTACTTATGATGTCAGATTAACATTAAATTTTAGCCCCACTTCTGTGTGTTTTCATTTGCATGACCTCTGGCATTGACTTTGTTTTCCAGTCGGATATGAGTGTGTGTATTTGAAAGAAAGTCCTCTTGGAGCAGCCTGAACTTCAATAGCAGGGCTGTGAGGGGTGACGTGACGAGCGCTGGTCAGGGTGAGGGCTGGAGTTTGTCAGGACAGCTCCATGACTGTGGCTCCAGTGACAGGACTGGCGGAGACTGGCGGGGCTCGAGTCAGTGCAGTCTGGATGCAGGAAGCTTAGTAAGTTTACCTAAGAGGCTCGGTTTACGTTCTGGGTCACCAAAGTTAGACCCATATGCTGTTTAGCTTTAGACCACAACTAGCATGGTGAGGTTGTTTGTCAGGAGGGTGAGTAAATGATTCATTGTATATGACATGTTACAGGACAGGTTTAACTAACCTGTGTTGCAGGCTTAATGTTTAAAGCTGACACAGTCTTGCAGACTTTTACACTTTCCGGTAAATGCAAAAATTACACCCATAAACACCTTGGATTGTTGTTACAGTAAAAAGGTTGCTAAGCACACTACAGTTTGTTTTATAGCAAGTTTAATCTGATGATATGAATTGAATTGCTCTGTCCTGGACGATGCACTATGACTCTGCTGAAGGAACTGGCGATATGCCAGGTGAAAGGAACAGTGCCAGCTGCAGTCTGCAGAGGTGCGGAAATGCCCAGCTGTTGCCGTCCCCCAAGAGAAATTGAATTCATTCATATCAGACAAGACACTGCAGTGATGACTGCCTTGTTTCACACATCTTTGTCTGCATTTTCTACACCTATATATATATGCATTACAGTTCAAAATTTTAATGTCATTAAGATTTTTCAATATTTGAAATAGGTTTCTTACACTCTAAAAACTCCTGGGTTATTTCTTTAACCCATTTTCTGGGTTATTTGTGTTGGGTTAAAATTATGGGTTATTTTTTCAGAGAGTAACCATTTTCTGGGTTATAGGGCTAATATTTTGACCCAATTCCTGGGTTGTTTAGGTTTNATTTTAATGTCATTAAGATTTTTCAATATTTGAAATAGGTTTCTTATGCTCAACCTAGGTTGCATTTATTTGATCCAAAATACCGTGAAGCCAGTAATATTTTGAAATATTATTCTAATTTAAAATAACTGTTTCTATTTTAATATATTGTAGGATGTAATTTATTCCTGATTGCAATGCTGAATTTTTAGCATCATTACCCCAGTCGTCTGTGTGACATGATCCTCAGAAATCATTCTAATATGCTGGTTTAGTGCACTATAAACCCCAATAAGTTGGGCTAACTCAAAAAATTTGAGGTAATCAGTTACAACATTTTTTTTGAGTTATGATGTTCCCAATTTTAAGTAAGCAGAACTATCAAGTTTTGAGTGTAGTACTCATGCACATTAATTGCTCCTAACTTGAAGCCTAACTCTTACATTTTGATAGCAATTGACATAAAAGATTAATTAACTTTTTATTTTGGGTTCTTGCAAATCAAATGTTATTTTCTTCACTGTAAATCCTAATAAGTTGTCAGAACTCAAACTTGAATGAGATTTTTTTTACTCAAATATTTTAAGTTAAGTTATTAATCTTGCACACACACACATACACACACACAAAAACATTATGTAACACTTAATTTGAGCATTTACTCTTCCTTCCGAGTGCCATGGGCAAAGCATTCTAGGAAATAAAAAAATCCCAGCCCAGTTTCAGTTAAACATAAGTTCGTCTAAATGTAAAGAAATGAGTTCATACAACTCAAAACAATGAAACAGTTCTGTTTACTTGAAATATGTCAGTGGTGTGAACTCAAAAGAAAAAGAAAGTTCTAAATACTCAACAGTTAATTTAGCTGAATTTTAAGTTTGTCCTGCTCACACCAATTAAGTATTTTGAGCATTGGGGTTTACAGTGTGTTCAACAAACATTTCATATAATTATCAATGTTGAAAACAGTTGAAACAGTAATACGCATTCTTTTAAATTTTCTATTCAAAGAATTCTAAAAGATTTTATTTGAAATCTATATATAGGCTACTGTATATAGTCCACATTTCACCTTGTGTGTCTAGACACAAGTTTGCACACACTTGAATTATTTGAAGCTGGTCAGATTATTCTCTCAATGTTGCAGGATATTATTCACCTCCTTACAGCAGCTCTAGATCCCTCAGGTATGGTTGGGCATCCAGGCCTCTCTTTTTCTCTTTCTTTCTATGATTCATCTATCTCAGAGCTACAAAAGCCCCATAACAAATGAACCCGCAGTCGCAGACCTTTCATGAGGCCAAGCGTCAGTGTATGTCAGACCGACGGTGGTTTCACCCTCCATGGAGGTCCAAGACGCTCTGTGTTGTGGTCCTCACCCCCAGATAGACCCATTCAGCTGCGGGACCTAATGAACACTCCTGGCCTCATTCACTCCTACAATGGGCTTCTCCACTACCATTGAGTGTGAGCACAATAGGGAACATCGCTCCAATTAAACCCCAGGGGACAATGCATGTGCAAGGGGGCCAGCGCTTGGGTGTTGGGGGTAGAAGATGTTGGGGGTCCCTCTCTGGGTGCTAGAGTGGGGGGTCACAGGGGTAACGAATGTCTCCGACCGGGTGCTACTGAACGGAGGGCGGCTGAAGTGGCGGTGTCTGTGATGTGCTATTAGGATCAGCAAGGAGTAATTATGTGACCAGAGACCCTTACTGGCCCAGTGGAGGGGGCTGTTGGCTTCACAAGAGGGGTGAGGTGAAGAGAGGGGAGGAGTAAGAGGAATGATATATCTGACATATCATATTGCTTTCGCTGCTGTTTTATAAATGGAATATATAATGTGCCACTTCAGACCGTATTACAGTGATTTTTACCACAGTTAAGGGGGTTTTAGACATGCCTAAGACCTAGAAAAAAAAGCACAATAATTGCTTTAGTTTTATTCATTTTACATTTATTTATTTATTTGGCAGATGCTTTTATCCAAAGTGACTTACAGTGTATATAAATTGGTTTATAATTTGGCTAAAGAAGTCTCACCAAGGCTGCATTTATTTATTCATTCAAAATTACAGTAAAAAGAGTAATATTGTGAAATACTATTACAATTCAAAACAACTGTTTTCTATTTTAATATATTTTAGAATGTGAAAAGCTGATTTTTCAGCTGCCATTACTACTAAATTAATAAATCATTCTAATATGCTGATTTGGTGGTCAATAAACTTTTATTATTATTATCATCATCAATGTTAAAAACACTTTTTTGTGGAAAATATTTTTGTGGAAACTCTCTCTCTCTCTCTCTCTCTCGCTCTCTCTCTCTCTCTCTCTCTCTCTCTCTCTATATATATNATATATATATATATATTTATATATATTTATTATTATTATTTTTATTTTTTCAGGATTTGGAATGACATAAGGGTGAGTAAATGATAACTAAATATTATTATTACTTTTATCTCTTTAAATTGTGTTGTAGTCCATCAGAAGGATCTTCGAGCGCCCTCGATTTTTTTTTACATTTTATTACGATGTAACCTACAGAATTGTTCATAATTGGCTGGGAAAAAAAGACAGAAAAAAAATCCCAATGTCCAGACCAAAATATCTTCATTCAAGGTTTTGAGGTGCTGGCCACTGTGCCTGTGAGTGCAGACGGTCTGAGTTTTCTTTGTGGCCTAGGTGTGTAATTGAATCGGGCAGTCCTCTGGACAGCTTTGTTCCTCTCCTGTCCCTAGTGGTCCTGGCAGCCACACAGGAAGACGCGTGTCAAACACTGAGACAAGGGAGCTCTCTCTGCACAGCCCACACAGGAACAGGGAAACAGAGAGAGAGAGAAGAAAGGTGGAATTAATGCTGTAAGAATAAACACAGAAAAGAAACACAGGAGA
>RJVU01071502.1:6328428-6342404 GCA_003731715.1 Anabarilius grahami
TCATTGTCATTTTTTATATTTTCTAGCTTTTTATAAAAACTGTATATAATATATTTTATAAAACATTTATTTTAGTTTTAGTTAGTTGCCAAGTCAACATTTCTAATTTTGTAGTTTAAGTTTACATTTTTCGTATAATATTTATATTTTATTTCAGCTTGATTTCAATGAACAAAAACAGTTTTTAATAGTTTTAGTTAACAATAACAACACTGATTATTTTTATATGTATAGTAAAATAAACTCAGATTGTTTTGTTTTTCTATGTCTTGCATTGACAACTTTAGCCAACTATTGAGAAACCTGTTCGAAAGCAGTCATTATTTTTTGTACAGTACGCATGGACAGAAATAATCCAAATAATGGAAAGAAAATGCGGAAAACCACTAAATATTGCAGAGACTTGGGTATTTTGCCTCAGATTTTTCATTGCTCTGCCACCGTTCAATAAAAACAGCTGATCAAATATTGCAGGGAGGTTATGAATCCAAGTCAAAGTGTTCTGTATTATCACATTACATTAAACATGAGAGCTGTACCCACAGCACTCAGTTTGAGTACGTGTGTGCGTTAGTGAGCGCAGTGGCGCTCCAGTGTCCTCTACAGAGCAATCATGTTACACCTCTCCAGTATCAATTAAAACCAACAGTCCACTCGGTACTCATCGTCTGCTTCTGTTTATCCATAACTCTCTCTCTCTTTTTCTCTCTCTCTCCTACAGCCAGTGAAAACATTAACATAAGTAAGCTCTCTCCACAACAGGCTTCTCTGTAGCCCGTGTGTGGCTGCAGAGACACAGGGGAAAACATCCTAGTCCAGGAGAGCAGCTAATGAGGGACCGTCGACGAGCCAGGGGCTGATGGGTAAAGCCACACGGCGCTGCCGATGGGAGAGGACTAGTGTAATTGTTCAGGCCCTTGTCTCTGTTGATACAGGCTCTTCAGAAAGCATGTGATTTAGCTAAAAGCCATCTCTAGGCCAAGTAATTAGAGACACCATTTAGGACTGGCATTAGCCAGATCCACAGTTATTGACTCGCACAAAGGACACACATGCGCGCACACACTTTACTACCAATTTAACACCACGCGGTGGGTGTTATTCAAGCTATTTGTGGTGAGATTAGTCGCCCGGTGTGACAGAGAGAGTAAGTGAGTGGACAAGTATGTGTATGTGTGTGTGTGTGTGTGGTCATGGGTATGTGTTTCTTAATATGTTTTCTCTCTCTGAGCAGGGTGTGCATTGATGTGTTTAAATACCGAGATCACTGTATGTCCTCAGACAGAAGCAGTACACTTGATGGGCTGAAGTATTTAGTGTGTGAGTAAGGGCTGTTTGTCTGTGTGTTTCGCTGGGTTCACTCTCTAACAGTGGTGGGTCAGTGTGGCAATTAAACCCATCCAAAGTGTGACTCAACAGCCAAGAGGACACGCACACACACAGATTTACACAAACACATAGAAGTCATGTCTTTCCAGTCACTCAGAATTACTTTTCTTTTAATATTATTTTATGTTTGATATCACAAAAAAATCTAACCTTTCATTGAAGTAGAACAATTGAAAACAGGGGAAAATCTCATTATGAAATACACATTGGCCACAATGAATGACACCCTTTTATTCAATACTTTTTGCACCTCCTTTTGCAAAGATAACAGCTCTGAGTTTTCTCCTATAAAGCCTGATGAGTTTGGAGAACAACTGACAAGAGATCAGAGACCATTCCTCAATACAGATCCTCCAAATGTTGATACTCTTCTCTTCAGTTTCAGATTCAGGTCAGGGGACAGGAATGGCCATTGAATTTTGTTCTCAGTGACCCATTTTTATGTTGATTTTGATGTTTGTTTTGGATTGTTGTCCTGATGGAAGATCCAACCACAGTCCATTATAAGATTTCTAGCAGAGGCTGTCAAGTTTCGAGTGAGGTTGTACGAATTAGCCACCTCACAAAATACATATGAATTGGTCGTAAGATAGCGTTGAATTTTTTATCTGTTGGTATTTGATAGAATTCATGATGCCATGTATCTGAACAAGATGTCTAGGACCTCCAGCAGAAAAATTGGCCCACAACATTAAAGATCCAGCAGTATATTTAATCGTACACATAGGGTACTTTTTTATCCCTGTTTGTACCAAACCCATCTCATGGGTTTGCTGCCAAAAAGCAAGTTTTTAGTTTAATCTGACTGTAGAACCCAATCCCGTTTGAAGTTCCAGTAGTGTCTGACAAATGAATATGCAGGAGTTTGTTTTTGGATGAGAGTAGAGGATTTTTTCTTTAAACCCTTCCAAACAACATGTGATGATGTAGGTGCTGTTTGATTTTTTTCTTTTTTTTTTCTGATCCAAATACTCAACTGTTTTCTGCAATTCTCCAGCTGTGATCCTTGGAGAGTCTTTAGCCACTCAAACTATCCTCCTTGCCATGCATTAAGACAATATAGACATGATTCCTCTTCCATGCAGATTTGTAATATTTCCTGTTGAGTGGAACTTCTTAATTATTGCCCTGATGGTGGAAATGGAAATTTTCAATGCTTTAGCTATTTTCTTAGCCATTTTATATTCTGTGAAGCTCAACAATATTTTTCTGCACTTCAGAAATATATTCTTTGGTTTTACCTGCTGTGATGAATGATTAAGGGAATTTGGCCTTTGTGTTTCCTCATATTTATACTCCTGTGAAACAGGAAGTCATGACTGGATAATTTCATGTTCCTAGTCACCCTGGTGTGCTAAAAACTGTAAATATGAGGGGGACTATACTTCAGATATATTTTACTCATAAGAATTTATAGGGTACCAATAATTGTGGCCAATGTGTATTATAGAAAAATATTTATTTTATAATGTGAGTTTCCACCCACATTAATTAATTTTACTTCAATGAAAGGTTATATTTTTGTGATTTTTTTTCTGAATGAAAGATTAAAAGGGTTAACAATGCAGATTTATTTTCACTGCCTTCTTTAATCATATTCTGACCACAAATGTATATGTACATTCTAAGAAAGTCAGTTAAACATAGGGCACAAAGTGTAATATTTATATCAAATATGTGACCCTGGACCACAAAACCAGTCATAAGTCGAACGGGTATATTTGTAGCAATAGCCAACAATACATTGTATGGGTCAAAATTATTGATTTTTCTTTTATGCCAAAAATTTATTTTTGTAAGTAATATGTGTTGCTAAGGACTTCATTTGGACAACTTTAAATTAGATTTTTTTTGCAACCTCAGATTCCAGATTTTTGTATAAATATGTTATGATATGGCTGATAAATGATCTAACATTAAGTGAGCATTTCATAACGACAAAGGTAATAGTGAGTAGAGGTGTATGGACTGGCTAAAAGTTGCAAGCCAGATTTGAACTCTCACATAAGTGCCACAACTCAATGTGTCAAGCAAACATTCTAACCTCTAGGCCACGTTTCCGACAGAACGAGCCACCCTTAATGTGTATGTCATTCCCAGACGTCCATCTGAACGTGTACCTGTGACACAAAACAGGAAAGTCTGAAGGCTACCATGAGGGAAAAGTCAAAACCTAACGCTTAGCCGGTCTTTAACGGTTAATAAAATCAACCTCCAAGAATAGCGTTCCCTGGGTGGGCTCTGCTGAGATGAAAAAGCGAAATGCGATAGAATTTACTGGAATGGAGTGATAGGCTGAAGAGGGAACAAACAGAAAGAAACGGAGAGAGGAGCGTCTGTGGAGAGGTGAAGTTAAAAAGATCAGGGAGCCCCTCGTGGAACCTCTCTCCCTCTCTGCCGTTCTCTTTATGGGTTACCCGATTCCCTGACAGTTTGTTTTAAATTTGACCATGCAGATGTTTCTCTGGGTGACTGACTTTTATAGTTTAGAAAAGATTATATCAGTTTCCCGCAGATTGTGTTACTGTATTTAAAAAAGAACCGACCGTAGAGGGAGAAAGCAAGCGAGAGGGAGGAAGGAGAGAGAGGCCAAGGGGCCTGGGGGTGCAGGGGCGCGGGACTGGAAGGAGAACGCTGTAGGTCTTTAAATCCTGGGGTCTCAGTGGCACAAAGAAAGCAGGAGAGAGAGAGAGAGAGAGAGTCAGTGAGACTGGAAGTGGAGCGAAGTTCAGGGGAGCCAGGTTTGGCTTATAGCATTAGACACAGATTCTTTCTAATTTCAAAGGACAACATAAGCGTCAAATTTGAGGATATTAGTTTTTGATAGGCAGCTGGGGCAAAGAACTTGGAGGGGAAAAACACACTGTTCCCATTACTGACTTCAACTTCCACTCCAGCCTGCCAGAGAACAACACACACACACAGTGATCTCCCTTTGCACTCGCTCTCTTTCAATATCTTTAGATCTCAAACTTTGTTTCTTAGACTTTCTATCTCCTAATCTCTGTCCTGTTAATTCATTATTTCTATCTATATTTGTCTTTAATGCGAGACTGAGTTTGTGTGTGTAATCTTTACATGGTGTGCATACTGTTGCACTTAAGCCACCTACCCCGATAGTGGAACGATTACACAGTCCATAGAAATGGGCCTCTGAAATTTCATAAACATTTTGAGTGTTCACATTCTATTTCCTAAATAACATCTGATGCCATTTGGCAGGGGCATTAAGGGCTCTAAAGGACACAGAATTAAGGAAGTGGGTTGAGTGGGCTAAACAACGTATGATAGGTGGATGGTAATGGAGAATTGAAAGGGGTTGTTAGGGAAAATGAAGAAAAACTTCACTGCTGCCCGTGTCGGAAAGCATTTACCGCTGCTCCTCTGTCAGGACGAATTTAAAAGGTCATCCGTCCTCAGCCTGGAACTTAATCAAATCCCATCAACACCAAATCTTACTTTTCCTTACGAAAACATGTAGAAAAACCAACGGAACACAACTGACAAGATTAAAGAAATGGATAGTACTAACTTCAGGGATGAAGCGAGAGTATCGGTCTAAATCAGACTTGTGAAAAAATTACTATTTGGGATCTGGTACTAATGTTGAACTTTTCACATTGGTTTGTAAATTCAGAATTTATCAGAGATCAGTGTTCTGCTATGCTCCGTACAGTCAGACTAAACCGTCTGGGAATGACTCAGGAGTTTTCCCAGACCGTTGAGGGTGACTAACCCATCCTGCATCACAGCACAGTTTCCTGTACGTCTCAGACCACTAACAGCCTGAACCTGCTTCACACTGATGAAGATGCTTGAGCCACAATGAAAGACTTCTCACCTCGTGTCTGTCAGTCAGCTCAAATAAGCTCCTCGAAACTGAGCCACACCTTCCTGCTGTAACGGTCAAGGACATCACACGCTGTCTTTGTCAGGCTTTTAGCCTTTCAGTTTGGGGTGACTTTGTAAACATTATTCCAAGATATCTCGCCCTCCGAATTTTCAGAACAAATTGAATTTCACTCTTTTGCAGATTTGGTGCAGATACATGTAAATTGAGTTAAAGAAAATTAGATTACGTTCAGTTACGTCATACGTTAAGTTAATGTTTTAAAGAACTTAGTTACAGATTGTTTCTTTTCCCTGTCTTGCCATGAAATATAACAAGAGCTTCACTTAACCAGAGAAGCTGCAGATATCTGACCTGTTTTTAACACTATGGATCTGCACAACCCACTGCTATTACTCCTGGAACCGCTATCCCACAGTGAGGATTATACCTAGAACTGGACTGAATTAAACTATCAATGGAGATTCTCCATTTAAATTTCAGCATTAGATTTCAGTTTGAAAATGAATCAGTTTTGCAAACTCTCACAACAATGTTGAGCAAAATTCAGAATAGAAGAACTGGCTTTCTTTTAATTAATAAGTTGGAATTTGATTTTAATTAGCCACACAGTACAGGACGATGAATTGGGTTGTGAAATATGAATTACATATTTAAAGTAGACATATCATGAAAATCTGACTTTTTCTGTTTAAGTGCTATAATCGTGTCCCCGCCCCGGTGCATCTACAAACTCAGAAAACGTGAAAAGAGACAACCCAGTAACTTTTAGTAAGCCTTTCTCTGCAAGCATGTGAAAAAACGAGCTGCTCAGATTTTTATCCCCTTGCGACGTTGGAAGGGGATCTTATTATAATATTACCACCCCTTAATCAGTGCCGTCATTTTGTTTTCCCAAAGCGAGAATGGTGTAAATTTATCCACTAACAATTCAGAAACGTCCAGATGAATTCTAAAAGTTGTAACTTCTAGAAAGTCTTTAAATCAGTGTCCGACTCCGGTTTGAACCAAGTAAGGCTGAATACTGTTACTGACAATCGTCATTTTGGCTGCTTGAGATTCTCCAGCTTTGTTTTTGTTGAGCAACTGAAGCACGAGCTGTTAAATCTCTGCCCTCTTTTGGAAAGGGAGCAGGGAGCAGCAGCTCATTTGCATTTAAATGGATACGCACAAAAGCTCACACCCAAATAGGGGTAAATTTGACAAGTTATAATAAATGATCTGTGGGGTACTTCACAGACACATTGACCTTTTAATGGTAATGCGTTCTGGGAAAGGAAGTGGTCTGTCACCCTACACAAAAATAATTAACTGTAATTCTATTTCCTTACAAATTGGAATTGGAATTCAGCATTCTTTTTTCTACCTCAATTCAAATTTGTTGAATTTTCATTCAAATGCATTCTCAGTTAAATTCTGAATGGCTCAACCCTGCCTCGCATTGGCTTATGCTGCATTCTCATGGAAGTTAATAGACTAAATTAATTTGCAATTTCAGTTTCCCGCAATCAAAATCACTCTCTCTGCTTACAGCTTGCTCAGATAATGTCTTGTACTTTAATGTTTGTGTCCCCTGGTCTGGAATTGGGGGGGTTTGTTGGTTTGAAGCGAGGCAGTTGTTGGCTTGATTTTGAATCAAGATGAAAGACCAATCTTTCTTTCTATTGCATTTGATCAGTGAGTTCCAGTGACTTCTTCACGTTCAGGTTCATCACGGTCAACCTCTGATCCACTTATGACAACATGATAGAGGTGACAGCAGAAGTGTCTGAGAGCCCCTGACTCTGGCCCTTCTCTCTCTCTCTCAGTGTCATCAATGACTTTGATTATTATGGGCCCAGTGATAGAATGGAAGTGCTGTCATTTGCCTGTAATAGCAGCACAATCAGGCTCTAACACTCAGTCTGTATTGCTGCGGAGGGGCCAAACATTTACCTCAGTGTGCGCCAGCATATTTCTGCTTTACATGCTGTTTACACTAAGTGATGTCCCTGATGCCGTGTGCACTGCTCGCTTCCTTTCTATCCCTCTGATGATTGGCTTTTTAACTGTACATTACATAGTATAGAGAAAATATATGTGCTTATGGTTTCAATTGTGAAGCTCTTGGGTTGATAAGCTCTTATGTAGATGTTCCTTTAATCTGCCTCTTCATTATAGCAATGTTAAGAAGGGAGAGGGGGAGGTGATGGAGGAGAGAAAAAAGGAAAACCGAGTAAGTAGAGAAATGTAGTGGAGGGAGAACTGAGAGAAAGCTAGTTAGGGGCATCTGTGCATCTCCCTCAAGTGTTTCTGCCTCACCTTTAATCTATGGAAATGTGTGTATCAGATGAGAAGTAATTGTAAAGTGGAGTTTGACCATTAAAATGTCTGGAGAGCATGCTTGATCAGCCGTCCAATGATAGAGCTGAGATAATCGCAGTCACCTCGCAGGACACTGATGATGGGGACGGAATTAATTTGTGGCAGAGGAAAACAAATTAAGGCACTCGCCGCAGAGCTCTCCATTAGACAATAGCATATATAAATATTTGATCTTGTGCGATACAGGTTTGCAAAGGTTTAGCACATGCTCATCCAGATGAGAGCTCACACTTCAAACATTCGGCTCTCCTTAACCTGCAGCCACCTCTTTTCCTTCCATTGCTCTCTCTTTCTTTCCTTTCTCTCTCTCTATTCTCTATTCTCCACCATTTTCCTCACCAGTTTTTTTTTTTTTTTTTTTTNTTTTTTTTTTTTTTTTTTTTTTACAGAATGATTCTCCATTCCTAAAACTCTAGCAGCAGCATCAACACTGTTTAATGTGGATGGATGAGAAAAAGCATTAACCCCTCATAAAGAATAAAGTGTGAAGCACGCTTAATAAGATTCAGCTGGCACTATTTTAAATGTCACAATGCTTTATGAATATTGCTATAAATTTTAATGGACTCTATAATTGGGAGTTAGAGTCACAGTCTGACTGACTCCTAAATGTTAGTTTCTGGAAGGATTGTATTCACATTATTACAGGATTAAAAGGAATTGCAATCATTTACTTCACAGTTTCACAAAGCCATTTTCATCTTGTTCTATCTATCTATCTATCTATCTATCTATCTATCTATCTATCTATCTATCTATCTATCTATCTATCCTAAAGTTTATATAATTTTCCATTTCCATAATTTTAAGTGCTTTTTAGCAATAGGCTATAAGTTCCATAGTTTAAAAATATCTACTACTTCCGAGGAAGAAGGTCAATCATTCAGGTTTCCAGCGGCATGAGGGTGCGTGAATGATGACAGGATTTTAATTTTGGCTGAACTATCCCTTTAACAACGCCTGATGAATCCCGTCTACGTCTAAAATTGAACTCTAAATCCTGTCTACAGTCGTGTTTTTCTTTTAAGGAAGTTGTAAAGTTTGGCGTATTTAAATAGGTTTATATTGCACAGTTTAGTAGCCACAGTAGCTTAACCAAAGAGCGTCCATGTTGATGTTCATGGTTTGATTAGCTAGCAACAGGCGGCCGTAATTATCTCATCTTGCGTTAATGACTGTGTCGGTGCGCATGCAGAGAGTTACTCACGCGCTGCTCCTCCCTCTCCCGCTCGGACTTAATGAGCCTAGTACTCTAATGAGCGGGATTTAATGGATTTATTGCCGTTTAGGACTCGAGGTATGAGGCTCCCTGATGTCAAATGACTTTAATTGGCGAATGGAGTTCGCCCTAAAGCCCATTCTATTGTCATCCATAGTCGCTCGCTTGACGCGAATGCATAGTCAAGTATATCCGGGCTGTTGTCTCTGGGCATGTTGTCTGGATAGACCCCAAGATTATTTAAATTAGCAGTACTGTCTTCTTCTTTTCTTTTTTTTTGCTTTTGCTACAATTTTTAAAATATTACAATATAGGCTATACAAGAACATAACCCCACATTCATTCATTCATTCATTCATTCATTCAGTGCCAGAGAAATTGATATATTCAAAAATTCAAGTAGGTTGTTTTAATATTATCTTCCAATCATATGAACAAGGTCTGGCATTTTTAAAGGGTTTATATCTGGATCTTCAGTTAATTCAGCTCCTTCTCTGTTCAATCTATCTCACATGTTGTCTGTATATCAGTTGAAAGTCATTTGGGTACTTTCACTGTTTGCTCTGGCCAGCTGTCAGAGGAGCTGCGTCCTTCAGCTTGGTGATCAATACTAATTTAGTGTTAATAGATGTCAATTGATCAGATATCCCCAGGGTGTGTGGCATGACCACACGCAGAGTTTGACATCTAGCCTGTAAAGAAGGTGGTAATCCAGGGAATTGGGAGCCACACAATTTGCTGCTGGGACACATTGCAACACTGTCAAGATAAGATTAATTCTCAAAGTCAAAGAAAAGGTGGCACGAGATATTTGCTATCAAATGGAATGTTTTGATCATCAAGATTCTAATTATTGTTTACATTTTAGATTCATTTTTTTGTTATAAGTTATAATGTCTAATGGCTCATAAGGCACTATTAAAAATTTAACTGAGAATGGAAAAGTTTCTGAATTTGTATGGAACTTGAATTGAAGTATCAAACCCTATTAAAGGTTAGAATTAACAACAGAGCCCAAATAATTAAATTCAGTTGCTATTTGTTTTTAGACATAATCAACACTCAAATAATAATAAATAAATGTCTGTAGGCTATTGTAAGCATGTAAATTACACATTAAGGCAGTTTTTGCATTAACTTCTGTTTCTCCAATTCGTTGTTGAAATATAATAATTTACACAATGGCTGTCATAACTTGCTTTCATGACGGATTTATTTAGTCCTTACATTAACTAACACGTTAAGTAAAATATAATTAATATATAGGCTAATATAGTGCATTTATTTAGCAAAACAGTTCATTTCTCTAGCGAACTAACAAGCTGTGGACACTGAATGGCTTTTTTGAGGTAGGCTACATGTAATAGCCTACTATGTGACATATTGTTTACAAACTGTTTTACTGACATCTTTCCGCAGTTTAAACACTAAGTTGTACTGTATCTTTCAACATACCTTCATGTTCATTCTGTAGTAGTGAAGAGAAAGGGATGACCGCGTTCACTCGTGCTCCGCGCTGCCGTTTGTCACATCACATCAAAAAGCGTCAAAACTGCATTTATTGTTTGAATTTCGTGATAAAATGGACAGAGTTTGAAAGATGGCGCTTTGTTTCTTAACGAAAGTAACAAACACAGAGCTTATTGCGATTATTGGTGGTTAATGCTGGTTAAAAAATAGGTTGGGCTAAAAAGCGCGCCCCCTTATGGATTGGAGTGTGGCTCGCCTGTATTCGTCTCATACTGCATGAACCGTGATGGTTTGGGACGAATACATGTACCGTTACACCCCTAATAGATAGATAGATAGATAGATAGATAGATAGATAGATAGATAGATAGATAGATAGATAGATAGATAGATGTGTGTTGATTTTATTTTTAAATTTTTGAGTTTAGTAAATTCCGCTTTCTATCATCAATTCAAATTTCATTTCACCTTGTATTGTGTTCCAATTTAATTCAATTTAAATCCACACTCACGGATTAAAAGGGAGCCAATTGTTCATTTCTGATTTTTGCTTGACCCTTTGTTTATTTCAGATAAAGCCCCACCTGCAGCTCCAGCAGTGTTCTGAACGTATCTTCACTCAGTTACTTCTCTGTTCCTTATAAAAATCTATCCCTGTGATGCTAAGCTTGCCCTAGAGACAATTTGTATTGGCTGATGCGTAACATTCAACAAGCCCTTCTCTTCAAGGCAGGAATTTACCATTTATAAACATAATCACATAAAACAACTTTTGCAAAATAGGAAACAGAAAATTTATAGTTGAGCTAAAACATGTTTAATCCTCTTTTTGTCCCACCCCTGTGGATCTGGCTCACAGTTAGAGAGGATCTGGAGCACAAGGATTTGGAGAAGAAAGGAAGAGGAACTTCGAAAGTCTCCTTGTTTATTCCTGTCCTCTACCCATATTTACTTCTGAACTGTCACTCATCTTTTTTTCTTCCCTTGTTCGCTCTGCCCTGCGGCTTTTCTCTCACACAGGCTGTGTGACGGTGCTGTTGCAAGTGGAGAAATCTGGGGGACCATCTGAAACCAATTAGGGTGGTGCAACAGCCACCCAAAGACTCGGTGACGGATGGGGCTCTTGTATTTATAGCCGGGGTAATTGGCAACACACACACACTCATACACACAGATTGTGGTGCATGAATGCGCTTTTCTCAAGACGTGTGAGGGAGAGCCAGGCCAAATCCCTCCAAATTATGATTCATGTTACATCACAGTTTGATAGCACAGATGTGTATGAGATTACGATCCTCCCTCTCTAAGAGCGAAGATGCTTTGAAGTTGTTTAGGCTGCGTACGCTCATCATGCCTGCCAAAGAAAATCTTTCCAGTGTCCACGGACCAAATGGTCTGGAATGAACATATTAATTCGATCATCAGTCATTGTGGAGGGGACGAGGTGGAAATCACGGTGGCTGTGTGCAGCTGATACGGAAGTCAGGGCCGAGGCCGTACATCTCAGCTATCTGTCCGGGGATGTCAGCGTGTCAAACCTGCATGTGAAAATATACACACAGCACATCTGCCTCTCATTAGCCACCATAAATGGCTGCCATGTGGTCTGCTGATAAATAGGCCAGTCTATTTATTGGAACACAACAAATTGGCTACAAACACTGACATGGAATCGAAGCACTATAAATACTAGACGCGATGAAAGTTTTAAAACGTGCTGCAGGTATTTTATGAGGGTCCTCGTTTTTCCTCCTTTCTTTTTATGTACTTTCAGCCATTCCTCTCACTCCTTTCTTCTTGCTCTGCCAAACAGGAGTGGACTCTCTCTCTCGCTCGCTCACTCACTCTCTCACTCCTTGGCTGTAAGTGATCAAGCATAGAATGTAGATCCGGCACCGACTCCATCACGGAGCAGAGTCTCCGTACACTAAAAGCCATAAGATTCCTGAATGAATTGTCAACAGACAAGCCCTAAACCCCGTGTAATTACATATTTGGAGTTTATCTGGGTTTATGCGAAAATGCACAAGTTTCCCTTCCTTGGTGGTCCTTAAACACATCCATATGTCTTGAGTGTTTCCCTTTTCACTCCTCCCTTTCTCTCGCTTTCTCTCTCCCCTCCCTAGTCTTTGGAAACATTATCCTTTTGCATGAGTAGATTAGTAGACCTGTTGGTGTGGTGTTTTTCTATTGTTAAGTTTGTTGTGGCATTAAACACTTTCACTGGCCCAGATGAGGTTTCGGAGTGTGGAAGATCTGGGTGGGACGGTTTGCAAACAGAATCAAGCCGCAAAGCACATCCCTGTAGAACCAAACAGGAACACACAGTAAATGTGGGGAGGCCTGGGATCGTGTGTGGGCCTGTTTTTCCTTTTTTTTCTCCCTGCTTGAGAAAACCGATCTGTTTTAGAACACGTGCTAAATATTACCATATTTACATTTTCCTGTTTGAAAAAGGCCAAGCCAGGAGGGAGGGCGGTGGGGTTTGCAGTGGAAAGGTCTCGAGCCGGGTTAGGCTCTGTTTGAAACTCTAAACCCTTTTCATGCTTATTTGTTTTATGATTCTGCAGGGTACTGTGTTTACACTCAAAGTGCAACATCTGGATTAGATAATTTGTTGAGAATTAACCGAGGCTGGATACTTATCGACCTCTTCTGATTAAATCTGTTTGATGTTTTGCTCTTTCGCTTCACAAAGATTTTTTTTTGTCGGTCTGTCAGCTTGTATCTTCCATGATAGATTTTGTTCTAATAACTTTGTGGGGAAAAAACAGGTGAAAGCGAGGATTATTGTACTGGAATGGCCCCTTTAAACACACACACAGACAGAGAGAGAGAGCGTCCACGCTCTAATCACATTCATGGCCTTTGATCTATAATGGCTTATTTGAAAGTAAAGCATGTGGTGACTGTTTGTCTAAAGGCCACTCCTGCAGACTACACAGTGGAGGACCAGAGAATGATTAAATCCCTCTTACTTCAGTAATATTTCTGCTGTCATTCACTAGCTTTTGTGGAAACTGTGTATTACAAATGTGGTTGTTTACTTTGACAGGAGCAGAATCAATGGATTATCAAGTGAAAATGAATCAGCACATATGTGACCCTGGACCACAAAACCAGTCATATGGGTCATTTTTTTAAAAATTGAGATTTATACATCATCGGAAAGCTGAATAAATGAGCTTTCCACAAAATTTGGCCGAGATACAACTTGAAATGTGAAAATCTTGAATCTTAGGGTGCAAAAAAAAAAATCGAAATATTGAGAAAATCGCCTTTAAAGTTGTCCAAATGAAGTCCTTAGTCCATATTACTTACAAAAATGATTTTTTGATATATTTACGGTAGGAAATTTACAAAATATCGTCATGGAACATGATCTTTACTTAATGTCCTAATGATTTTGGCATAAAAAAAATCTAATAATTTTGACCCATACAGTGTATTATTGTTGGCTATTGCAACAAATATACCCGTGCGATTTATGACTGGTTTTGTGGTCCAGGGTCACATATATGCACATCAGATGCATATGAATAAAGGAATGCAAGAATAAATAAGGGAATCAATCCATTTGATTTAAACATGGAATAAGAACACACCGGATGTAAGTTTACAGGTGTATCTGCTATAAATGCAATAAATCTGCAATAAAATAAAATATATTACAATATAAGAGAA
>RJVU01071502.1:6352144-6381661 GCA_003731715.1 Anabarilius grahami
GCCTGTCTTTTTTTCTGTTCTTTTCTTTTTTTTTTTGAAAATATAGCCTATGGGCTATCTACACTTTCCAAGTCCAGAAATTAATTTAATAAACGTCACAGTGAACCGTCAGTTTGCTGCTCACAGTCCGCGCAAAAACGTCAGAACGATCCATAAGTGGCTCTGAGGAAGAAAACCCACAAACGAACATATGTTTTAACTTTAGTTTCAAGCCGACTAACACACCGAATTGAGCTGGAGATGCCTCCGACGTTTCATCCGCTTCATGCTCCCTGAATGATGTCATGTAATGGAATCACTGCAGAAAATGACATTTCAGTGTGAGGAAGGAAACGCACAATTAAAATCAGAGTGAATCGGCATTAGCCTACACAAATCCTAATTTTGGCTGCTGCACAGGTCTGTATTGCCCCCGTGTGCAGTTCGTCTTATTTCAGAAGCAACAGACTTCTATGTGTGTGTGTGTGTGTTGTTTGAGGGTCTGTCGTGTTATTCAAAAACATAATAATTAATAAAGCCTTTCCGTTTAAAAGCAGAAGACCGTTGGACCAAGGCTTGGCAGTGAGATAGCGTTTAAATGGAATCTGATCCCCGCAATTTATTTTGCAAGCCTGACGCTTCATTACTATAATATTGTTGTAATCGCCACATAATTGCTGCTTCCTTGCCAAAATAAAACGTAAACTTATTGAGATTAAAGTGGGATTTCACTATAGGAAATAATCAGAGAATTCCATTATTATTTTTTATTCTATTTATATTGTTATTTTTATAATGATAGACCTATAAATTATGAGTATTTATCATGGGCTATTTATTGTGAACTCGACTGTTTTGTGTGTGTTTTTATTTTTTATTTAACTGTCTGTCTGTCTTTGTAACAGCCTAACCGAATATAGTGCCCCCTTTTACCTGGAAAAGGGAGCATGGAAAACGCGAGAATTAAATCAATGTGTGTTTCCAAACAAAACGAGTGGAATCAAAGACGTGTTTGGTTGTTCTGTGGTTCTCTCCGCGGGCGATCTCTCTCTTCTTCAGATGACCCCTCATTGGAGTCTTGGATTGTGCGACACAAAGGGGAGCAGATGGGCTCTAGTCTCCTCTTTGCTTTTTCTCTCTCTGCACTAACAGCCTTGCACGCAAAACTAACACACGTCTCAGCGCCGTTTCTTGAGGACGTGCTCTTGCCACCATTACCGTCTTAAACAGCCACAGGTCAATTAGACATGTTGGCTGAACAGTAATGTGATTCCTTCCAATAGGTTAAATTAACTTCGTTTTTGCTTGGTCCGTTTTGCTGGCTTGATGTCAGCTGTCTGTCTAATTATTGTATCTGTTCCAAATGCAGGCTACTCGAATATCAACAGAAATGTTAAAGAATTTTAAAAATAGGCCTAATTAAATAAATATTTCAGTTCGCGGATTCTCCACAGAAGTGCGACCAGGCCTGAGAATCCGCCGTGTTCATTGCCCTTCCAGCTCACCTCGAGAAGTGGTTTAGTCCTCAGAAGTGTATTTGGCATGAATAGCTCGGGGTCTCAACAAAGCGGCCGAGCTCTGGGCTCCTCATCGGTGTTTGGAAACCACTGGTTCGTGTGATGAGACCGAGGGGAGAGCTGGGTCTGGAGGCTCTCTCTCGCCGCATTAGGCCGTAATAGGTTTGGGATGACCTAAACGATTTGTTGACTGGGACAATAAATCTGTTGTGTGTTTCTTGGCATGCTGAGGGGAGGATTACAAGTTGTCGTACAAAGGAATGCAAATTGCTGGCCAAACTGTTGGAGAGGGCTTGGAGGAGGCGAGCAATTCGCACCATTTGTGCGGATCCCTTCTTCTTTTCTTCCCTTTATTTTATGTTTTTCTATTAGGCCTAATAACTGTGAAGGGGTTGAAAGTAGTCACTGTATTCATCCCAAATCAATGGATCACCCATAGCAAGCCCTGTAGACCCCGAGATTTGCATTCCATTGAAATATCGACGCTGAGAGGTGACCAGGAGGACAATGTCCTTCACTGGTGTTAGGACATTTCTATAGGGAACCGCGTGAAAAGTCTTGAATCACTTGGTTTTCTTCACCTTCTTCGATCTCCTCTTAGCCTCCCCGTAATTATTTCACATGAGTCTGCCGAGTTATGGATTTTGGTCACACCAACTTCAAAATATTGACTTAAACTTTATTCATCTGGCATTGTTTGCACAGCAGTGTCATTTGATTGCACTTGCTAAAAGCTATTAGTAGATGGAATTTAGAATGATCATATTTCATATTATGAATTTTGAGGAAAATACGACATAACAAATCAAGTCTTAATTCATGTGCATCTCAAAGTATTTTCTTTCCCTTTTTTTCTTAATAAAACGTTATTTTAGGCAACTACTTTCAATTTTTAAGTTTATTATTATTCATATTAATTTGTGGTCCAGATATGTGATACAAAATAACAGCTTACGACCTGTTCTCATGTTTGCGATGGACTGTAAAAACAGCTTAATTCAGCACTAAACTGGTTCAAATAAGTAGCCTAATTTCAACACTTGGTATTTCAGCAAAGTGTGGTGGAGCTTAGATCAATCTCTTAGGCCTTTGTGTATTATAAGCACAATTAAATGTCTCTCTGTAAATAATTTTTCAGGTTTAGAGTACGTTGGATGTCTAATTTGTAATATTTTATTCTAGCCACTGTAGCATTCATCCATCTTGGTTGTTCTCTAATCGCCGTGGATAAATTGCCTGTCCTGCAGACGATTTCAGTTTCGGTGTTGAAGAATGAGAGGGACAAAGCTGTGTTCAACAGCGCCTCCTAGTGACCACAGAATACAATGCAACGCCCGACTAGTTCCCTGGACACACCTCGAATCCTTGTGAAGTTAATAAGTTCTGCAGAGAGAAAATAAGAACATATGACTATGCTCCACATACTCCCTCAGTCATAAATATATAGGCCTGCTAGATTCAATATGATAGCCTTTAGCGTCATCAATCAATGTCACTGCTAAAAGTTAAAAGCAAGCTATTTCTCATCATCTGTTATAGAAATAGTCTAATCTACTAAAAGAGATATATTATTATATATAGGCTAATATAACAATATATTATTGTTGAAAATTAGAGTCTATCTATCTATGTGTATTCGTGCGTGGAGGGGTTGCTGGAAAATTCAGCTGACTCCAGCACATTGTCAAATCGCTAAACCGACTTGATTTCTCTCTCCTTTACCTCCCTACCTTTTGATAAATGGGGAGGGATCCGTCCTTTTAATTAAAACACAACAACAACGTTCTAGTTTAAAAGTCTGCTCCCAGCGTAGAAATTCTCAGGAGACGTCAGACTCCGCCCCGTTAACAGGTTTAATGGCGCTGCGCTAAAAGCACCTGTCATGTGAGAGTTACAATATTTTACGATCGCCCGCTTTTAGGGATGAGCCATAATTGCTACCCTCATAACTTTTTAACAGACTTTTTGTTTGTACGATGTTGCATAACACCAAAGACAATTAGCCTATTTAAAAAAGACAACTATGAGAAAGAGCGTGTGAGCGCGAGACAGGAAGTAGGCTATCTGCGTATCTTGATTTACCTCATAAAAACGACACCGAGATTCTGGCAAGCCGTTTGTTCATTAAAATGAACTAGTATCTAAACTAACAGGGAATTTCGTTAAAGGTTTAAGCCAGATAGACTAGTGAAACAGGTGAATTCGAGGCCTCGCATTGAGGCTAGTCGTAGGGTGTCGAAGACCATCACCGAGAGTCTGCTTATCTTAACGACCCACGCATCTCTTTATGCAAACCTAGGCTCGCCCCTCAATTAATCTCATTGTCTCATCGCTACATTTAAACCCGTTGGCACTCGGCTTCCCATATGTGGCACACCGCGTGAGTGTCCGTGCGACCCCGATTGGTTTGATAAATACAATAATGACAAGGCACAAAAGACCTGAATATCCATTTCTAAGGAGTGGCGCGAGTGGTTTTCCCGCCACATACAGTACGTCGCCCTGGTAACGGCGCTTCTAGCATGCAGATCAGGCGCTCTGCTCTTGTGTTCTTCTCAGCAATCGAGTTTGATAGCTGTCACTTTTGTTCACAGGAAAAGGGGGCAGGTGGAAATTACAATGTGCTCCGAAACCATCGCCCAGATCTTTTTCCTCTCTCCAGTTCTGAATTGATCAATTTGCCTCTTTTTTTTCTTTTTTGCCCTTCCACTTACGAGCGCCAGAGTCCTATAAAACCGCTCACTTAGGCGCGCGCGGCGGCAGCGGGAGAGAGGTCAGTGTTATCCAAACAGTGCCATCGGGCCATTTGCTATAGCACCCTCCAGCCAGCAAGCCGGAGGAATCAGAGCCCGTCACTTCAATCAAGCTTACAAGCACAAGCTGTGCACAATGAATTTATAATGCCAAGAGCAGAGGAGCAAAATCACACCACAAGAGCAAGGGAGAGGGAAACGGGGAGAGAGAGATGAAGAGGAGTGTGTGGGAGGTGAAAAGCATTACACACACACATACACACACAGAGAGAGAGAAAGAGTATAATGCTATCGGTGTCAATGGCTCCTATTTTGCTTGTGCGTTTGCTTGTTTACAGATGGAAATAAACAAGTGATTGTTGAAGGTGGGAAAATAGACTGTGTGAGCAAAGCCAGCAGTAAACAGGGACCTGTTGTCATTGTGTATGTACATGTATGTGTGCCAGCAGTGTTAATGTGCTATTCTCAGGTAGCTGCTGTGTGGGTGTCTGGTGGTTTATTTCAAGAAGCGGCTGTTTTCTCAACACTATATTTGCAACAATACCGTGACTATCTGAATATGGTGTGTGTGTGTCAGAGCTGTTTGCTCATTTTACGCCTGGCTGCTGGCCTTTGACCACATTAAGTTCTTAGTTATTATGGCTGCTCTTATCATGTCCAATCAAACATTCAAAGAGGGAAACATATACATGTTTACTTAAAGAAATCGAAGGGGAAACAAATCAAAGTAAAGGAGTGAAAATAAGAGAAAATGTCTTGAGGTAGAGAAAAGGGATAGATGAAGAAAGGAATCAAGCTTATATGCTGCAGTTCCTCATCTGTCCTCTAGTTTTAAAAGGAGGCTGGTCAGCCTTTGGCAAACAGGATGTTTTTATGAGACAGCACTGCAATTACCTGTTACCTTGACTGTCTCGGGTTTAAGAGCTCGGCGGCCTTGGGGTTACCTGGATACACCTGGGGGAGGTGATAAAGATCTTAAGTTAATGGAGCCAGTGAGTTCAAATTAAACCCATTCTAAGTTAGTCTCCGGGGTTCTCCATCAGCGTGCGTCTGAGGCCTATTACTTTGTTTGTTTCCAGGGTCAAATGCCCTTGATTTGTGTACGTCTGCATCTTCAATAAAGCAGTTTCCATGGCATCGACTGCACCCTGCAACACTTTCTGTAACATTTCAAACAGGTGCTTGGATACTGACTGATGGGAAAATATTTGATCTCGTATCTGTGCATGCTTCTCATCACTTATAATCACAAATAATTTGCATATGTATGTGCGTGGATGTCTGTATGTGCCTGTGTGTGTGCATGCATGCACAGTATGTTTGCATAGTGAGCATTTAGCATCAGTTAGCAGACAAGCCTCACTCACAAACACACACACACATACACCCACCTATTAGCAATGTTTGATCAAATTTAATCCAGGGCCATTTGACCTCCACCTTCCCTATGGCCTCTAGCAAACTCCTCGGGGGAGATGAAGGCTAAGGTGTGTGTTTGTATGCCTTGATGTCTGACCAAGGAGTAAACGCTGATGGTCAAACACACATCCCCTTTTTCTTTCACTCTGTCTACTCACTTCCAAATCCACCCCATCCATTCCCCTCCTCCTCCTTCTTCTAACACCCACCTAATGGCTCAAGTTCCAAAGTGTGAATTTATGAGCTTGAAAATTATATAATTACACTAGATTGATGATGCACTGCTTCTTTAAACAGTTTTCCCAAGTCTGCTCACAGATGATGAAATAAAGGCTGAGATCTCCAAAACATATACAATTCAGAGCATTGTTTTTTATTTAATGTAGCCTATGTGAACAACTGGATAGTCAAATCTGTTTCTTATTTACCTTTTTACAAACCTACAATCTCTGTTCTTGAACATTATTTGATGTGAGCAATGTTTGTTGATCTGTAAACCCTTATACTTCAAACCATTTTGGGGTCAAATGATGCCTCATTTTGCTTGAGTCAATAAAAAGAACCAAAAATTAGATTGAGTGTTTATTATGGGGAAAGTATCTTTGGATAAAATCATATTTGTTTCTCTCTTTTTTACCCTCTTGCTGCTTCAGACAAGCTTTCATGTGTATGTAATTATCAGACATCATTATGTGGTGATTGTCATCACTGGAGCATCAAAGCTTGGGATCCCCGCGTGCGTGTCAGTGAAGCTTACCACTACTTTCCACCCTCTTCTCTCTCTCTCTCTCTCTCTCTCTCGATAGTTTCAATTATTTATTTATTAATTTATTTATTTTGAATAAATTTGTTAGCGTCTGTTTTTGAGAGCACTCTCTTAAGCTTCAGTGCGTATCAAAGAGAGCGCGTGAAGTGAAGTGCCCCTTGTTCACGAATAAATGAATCGGTGCAACGTCGAGAAAACCTGTGAACCCACCACGATACACTCTTTTCTTACCTCGCTCTCATTCTGTTTGCCTGTTGAAACACTTTCTCTCTGGGTTGCAAAATATTTATTCCATAGCGCGATATTACGATGTGATAGTCTATATAGCCTAATCAGAATTATTTTTTTGCGCATTTAATGTAAACTGTTATTGTATTGCAGTGTCTTTGTTAAACGCAGGGGAGACCGCGTAGTGGCGTACCATTTTGTTTAAACGTTTGTAACTCATTTTAAAATGTGTGTGCTAATTTACCGTGGTTATCAAATGGTCTTTGTTAAAAACAATTATTATGCTGGTTTCCATCACCACTTTAATTTCATTTAAAACTTTTAATTGAACATGGTAAATATTTAATTCGAAACAAAGCAAATTAAATCGAAAACCAATATGTAATTATGTATAGGCCTAGCATTAAACATGCTAACAAAGCTAAAAACATTAAGTGTGTATAAAGCAGATGCTGTCCTGTTTTGTGCAAGCTTTGTGGATGTTCTATATCAAATTAAATAAATGTGACAATTTTCATGTCATCAACTATTCATGATTAAAATTATAAGTAAAATGTAAAACTTTCTTATACCTTAAAAGAAACTGTCCAGTAAATGTTTAATATTTTTACTCGGATCTAACTGTCACCTCAGGTCATATATGATAGTGACCTCTGTAGTTAATTTCTAATTGGTTAAACTTCCTTAATTATATGTAAATATAATGACAAAAGTAACAAACTAAAACATTTAGGCCTATATGCAAATTCTATATACAGATTATGTAGGCAGTATTGTTTATCATAAGATATTACACCGGAGGCTTTTTTAAAGCTTTGAAACTCTTGTAAAATATTTATTCTTGCATGGCTCTTGCTTTATTGTTTGAAATCCAACCTCAATGTAAACACATGTAGCATAGTCATATTACAGAACAATAATATATTTTGTAATAAAACAATATTATCAATATTTTGTACAGTGGGGAGAGCTGTATTTTTTCAAGGTGAATATTGATGCACTAATGTTTTTTCCCCAGATGTTCCTTTTGAAGGAACGGAAATAATAGCTTTCATTTGAAATAATAAATTGTCCTTTATTTCTGATGAAGTCCTTCCAATGGCAGTCCCCCATGTAAGGAACAAAACCACCCTCTTGTTTTGTGTTTTAGAAACGTGTCCCTGAAATTTGTATTGATCAAATGGAACATAATATGTAGTCTGAATTAGTAGTGTTATATTTGAAAGACCTTGAGTTGATAACCGTTGCTTTATCTTTCACTCTGCTCAATTAGAACTTCTCTATTTCCAGAAAGCATTTGAGGGCCCCAAACAAAGCTACACACAGACAAAAGATAAGTGTTATATACAAATACAATCTACAAATATATTATTACATTTTATTTGACTATCCCCAGGATCTAGATGCTGAAACCACGCCATCTTTGTCTGACCCTGGTGGGCCTTAACCTTGGACCATATGACCGTGCAAAGGGAGGCATTAAAGCCGAGGGGGTCCTATAGGTGTGTGGGCCAAGTCATGCCTTCCACATTATATGCTTTAACATGGATGGCAAATCCAGCACGGTTAAACAAACTTAACCTTCATTTGTGAAACGGTGCAACTCAAAGGGCAGAAAACGACTTGTGAAAGTAATTACCGCTGGGGAAAAGCAACAGGGGGAGAGAGAGAGAGAGAGACGGAGTGGAGGTAAAGAACAGAAATCATTTACGATGAAGAGGCATTTTTAATGAGTTTGCTCAGACATTGATTTTCCCCAGTAATCTTTTATTAATATGCAGTGGGTGTTCTGTCCCCAAGCCCAGGGAGGGGTCAGCCTGTCAGGACCCCTACTCCCTCAAATAACACCCCAAAGCCCAGGCAAAATGGTATTTTAGCAAAGGCAAACATTGTCCTGTCTTGGCTTAAGGGGCGAAATAGCTGTTTATTTTAAAACTTGTTTCTCTCTGTCTGGATAAGTGAGGTACTTTAAGGAAGAGCGAAAGGAGGTGCATAGATATAAAAGATATGCATAAAATTGATAGGCCTATAGTTTTGCTTGTTGATTTCATTTAACACTTGAGATGTGAAGTCAAACTTCACTCAGTTGCAGTATTAATACAGTTTATTTGCCTTTGGTTATAAGAAGGGCAAACATATATACAATTATGCAAGATAAATAATTGTATAAATATGCATTGTAGTAAGATAAGATGTGCATTAATTTGGTTTGGTAAACAATTCGTTTTTTTCCCCCCGATTATAATTATTTTAACCAATTATTATTTAATATTAGGCATTGCGTTTTGGCAGTGTCTTTGAAGTGTAATTGAGAGAATTTCCATAGATGAAAGCATTAAAAATGATGTTATTAGGCTATTTATTTTTCTTAAAAATACTGTTGGGTAAGTATTAGTAGGTTTTATATCAATATTGTTCAATATGAATGTAAAATATTATTATTATAATTCTAACTTAAAATAATATTGTTATAAAAGACAGATTATTATTATTGTTGAACGTAGACAAAATCGTCTTTTGAAACGTATTTCTGGAGGTTGAAGATTAGAATGCAACATTTCAAGGTACATTCAGTTACAAAGGTGTTGTCTGCCACCTAGTGGCTCAAATAGGATGGGTTGATTGCATTAAATCATATAGGCTACTTACGACATTCCAGCGCAGTACCTATTTTTTTCCTTTCTTGAAACAGAATGGAGATAGATAGCTTTTCAATACAATGAAAGCGAATTACTATTTTAAATGCCAAGCTACAAAAAGAAAGATATAGCCTAAGTGGGCTTTTATAAAACTAGTCCACACGAATGGTGATCATATTCCAAGTCTTATGAACCCATACGGTAGTTTTGTGTAAGGAATAAAAAAAAAAATTAAAAGTATTTTTTGACTGGCTTTTCCCCTTGTGCACCTGCTCGGGGTTTCGTTTTAAAAAGCGTCACATGACATTCGAGAACAAATGGGGTTTGGCCTCATTTACGTCAATAAAGCGGAGCGTCTAAAGGCACCTTTTTTTAATTTAGCACGACCGCCAATGATATTGGACAACTCATCTGTCATATGGAATACTTTTCTGATAGTTTTTTTTATGATACTCAAAACTTGGCATTCAACATAACCATGCGCCTTTATAGTAGGCCTATGGAAAAGCCGTCTAAGAATATTCTGCCTTCTCCTTCACGGAAGAAAGAAAATAATTGCTTTGGAACTGCATGGGGGTAAGTGATGATGACAAAATGTTAACTTTTCATTTTGGGTGGACTGTTCCTTTAAATTACATTCTGGAACAGAACTGGACATCTTTGAAAATGTGCATGTATACTAATAAATATCGACCATATTTTCTCCCTCTATTTAATAAATCCACTCGTATTTGTTGTTAAAATTTTAGGTACTATACAATAAATAATAACTGAAAGAAAGAAAGAAAGAAATGCTTTGAGTGCCAGTAGAGGGCAGTATGCGTTCAAGTTTCAGCAATTAAGGGACAGGACAACTCAAGTCTGTTTACATAACTCTGTTAACTTTAATACTTGAGAAATGCATGAAAATATACTCTTCATGAAATAATAAATATAAAATTTCTGTATGAACAAATGCACAATTTACAAAATATAAGTGTCATCTCTGTGAACTATTTAAGTTATTTAGTTATCTGTCAGTGACCATATCACATAATAATTATGTTATCTCTATTACATAATTTAGGTTTTTAACCTTTATATGATACTGATAATTTGGTATATTTTCTTTTGCCCCATTTCACTCATTAGAAAAAATAGCACATTCATGTTTTGCTGTCTGCTCTGATGGGACAGAAGGGAACAGTCATGTGGGTTTTCACATCAAGGTATAATATTAGCTGACTCTTATGAATCAACTCTGGGCAGAGTCATTGCATAATTATAACAAAATGTTCTTGTTTTTCTCTTATTGTTATTCTTACAGACTACCATTCTGCCAGATGTAACAATTAGAAATTTCTCACGTCTACTGTTGCATGCTGCAGCAACTAATTTATTGTAGGCAGATACACAAAATTGATCTAAGTAAGCAGTACCTAAATGTACTTTACTGCCATTTATTTTTACCACAGGCAAAGTCACTTAGATACAATTCTGATTGAGTTGGTTTGTGAGATTCCGAGAGACCCATTCTCTCTTCAGGACGTGAAAAGCAGTTGTGAAATGAGACCGGCCAAAAGGCAAGTCAGCCCGTATGTTGGATTTGGAGCAGCGGAGTCAAGTACGCTGGGGTTTGTGGGCAGGCTAGGAGGCTTCAGTCTGTCTCTGAGCGGCGTTCGTTTTTGTTGTTGTTCCGGTCGTGTTTGAAGAGGTTCCACCGTCACATAGCCATTGGTTATCCTTATATTCAGGTGTGGAGTCGTGCTATGGTCAACATGAAAACAAAAATGAGGGTTTAATTAGTAAAAAGCAGCTTTGAATTTCCTGCTGTGGAAATGTGGTTTCTGGCATGCATTGTGTCCTGACCTGTCTCCTATGCGCACCCACAGGTCACTGAACAGCCGTGGTCGACTGTGTGTATGATGGGTTTTACGAGGGCGTTTGTAGCGGCCAAACTCCTCTAGCTGGCTGAGACTGTCTGGCAGCAGCATATGTGAGAGATCTTCCTGGCTGATCTCCTCAAACTCAGGAGGTTCTGATGTCCATTCTGTCACCAACTCAGAGCTGCCTTCAGTGGGATTCACAGTAGTCCCCTCAACCTTGGACCAGCTCCTTCTGTGAGAACATATGGAAATTAAGAAACTTACGGGATGCAGAATTTTAATGCAATTAGAAATTGTCAAACAAAAGTTGCTTATATATAAATATGTATTGTATATGTATATATATATATATATATATGTGGGCAATATCTCATGAGTAGCTGTGCGATATGGCATCATGTCTACGGCCGAATCACAGCATGCTGATATACAGCCATATTGCACGGCTACAAGTGTGATATTGCATTTATACAACAGCAAATTCCCGGAGGACTGGCCGAGATGAAGCTGTTCTGTGCGGGTACATGAGCACTGAACGGTTGCTGACGGCCTGGAGCTCGCATCTCCGAAAGCATCTAAACAAATTTTCAAATAGGCGCTATGTTAACATATAAATTGCATATCTGAGGTCTAAACAACTATATTCTCGCCTAAAAAAAACCTCTTAAAACTACATTCCGTTACAAAATAACAGTAGTATCTATAAAAATATGGTGGGTTTGCCCATCCGCCATGACACTCGCTGTGAGAATGTATATGTATATTTAAGTATATATACAGTATATGATACCCTTTTTTATTTATTGTATTTGTCAATATTGGATATATTAGGTGATATTTGATATTTATATATTGGCATGATAATTTCACTACATTTTAAAGTTAGATGATCTTTACTGTCATGATCCAGTGCTCACTCATATCTTTTAAAACATTATTAATTTAATAATGTAAATATTTTTAGAAAATCTCAAAATTAGTATCCATTTTTAAACTGCATTATAACATTGTGATATCTTAATTCAGTCGCAACATTTAAAATGATTCATGTTCAGTTTTAGTTTTCAATTTTCAATCATTTTTTATAATTAAAACATTTTAGTTTTAATATCAGCCATTTATATCAAAAATATTCTTGGGCTATCAGATTTTTAATATAGATACATTTTAATGTAAATTTAGTTGTAATTTTAAATGATTCCTTTTAGCTTTTATTGTTTTTTAATTTTTAATTTTTAATTCGGATTTTTTATTTCAAGATAATTTAAATTAAAATGTATTATTAAAGAATATTTTAATATCAGCCAATTATAACATATTATCGGTATAGATCAGAATTTTAATATCGATGCATCCCTATTATCTACTTAAAATTGTGGATTAATACATATGAAGGTTATTTGAGAACTGGGCAGTGTCAGGAGACACCTTTGAAGTACTGGAGATAAAATCCTAATAGTGTTTCAAAAAAGCTCTGGCTTAGGGTGTGTGTGCGTGTGTTTTGGAGATACTTTGGACTTCAAACAGCTTCATATCAACCTTTCGGCTTGCTAAGAATTTACAAAGAGCCAGTGAGGTCAAAACTACAACCTCAAAGTCTTAAGCTCCCTTACTGATATCCAAATTCAGGCTTGCATACCAATCCATATACTGCTATTAAATGCTAGTATTATACAGTCATGACTCTCTTGTTTCATCATTTTTGAATAAAGAATTTGAGATTATAGACATTTGGACATAGACTTTACCATAGAGTACCAGTAGGGCGTAGCATTGCTCAAGATTATGCCACTCTATACTTGTCACCTCATGCTACTTGTGCCCACTGGGGCATTTCATCACGTAACCATGACGACATTTGGTAAACCGTACTTCGTTCCAAACTGCCTCACTGTGGTTAGGCCAACCTACTGTGTTTAGTACGTCCATTAAGTGTTTTGTTTGGTTTGAATCTCGTAATCACCCATATGTGTACCACTAACACACTACAGGACTGGTTTCAGGCCTCGAGTTTGTGGTTCGTGAGCTTTAGTAAACACATGTCCAGCTGCCACTGCACGTTGTTTTACTTGCCCATCATATCACCTCATTTTTTTGCATTACAGAAGAGAGAAAGTGAGCTGTAGGGAGCAGGCCTGAGAAAGCTGGAAGGGTTCATGTTTCTAAACCACAGTCAGTCCGTCATTCAGCCAGTCCATCCAGCTGTCAGCTTGTTACCACAGCCACTGTCATCATCTCCAGCAAACTGAGAACCCCCCCTTCCATGCTTTCAGTGCAGCAATGTGCCAAAGGAAAACGTTTGCACTGAAATTTGCAACAGGAGATTTTTCAGATGACACCGGCTGGATGTTGTGGTAGTGGTTGGGTTCTTTTTGAGTTCTAAAAGCCTTTCTGGGACTGTTCACTTGCTCGCCATTCTCATTTTTCCATTTGCGCCTTTGATTGGGTGTTGGAGCCATTACAACATCTATTTAACGAGTACAACCTACACAGCCTTTGGATCACCTTCTTCCACCTCCCCTAAAGGCCTGTTGAGTAATGGTACGAGTATGCCAACAATGGAGGTGGGTTTTCTTTGTTTGAGCAGGCATAGCACCCCTCTCTAAAAGATAACTGGGTGAGGCAGAGTTTGGCAGAGCGTTGGTCTGGCACACCTCGTCATGGTTAGCAGGGGGAGATCAAAGGCATAGTTTAGCACTGTTTGCAGTTTAGCAGAGTAAGTGGAATATCCTCCTGGTGAATTACAAAGTGCCTGGGGTTTCTATGTGGTGAAATACGATGCATTACTGCGTCTGTGTATGTAGTACACATCATTATATTCTGCGCCACGGAATATTCAGGAAGGTTTTTTGTTTAAACAACTTAATAATTATTATGTGTGTGTGCATAATATTGGCATGGGAGGAAAAGGAATTAGTAGAAGATTGAATCTTAATGGGGAGGAAAAGCCAAAAGTGTTAAGCACGGTTGTGTTGAAAATTCAATTCCTGAAGTTGAATTGAGGTAGCAGACAGGATGCAGAATTGCAGTTCAAATTGGAATGCAAGGAAGTAGAATTACAATGAATTATGAAGAAATTCATATAACTAATTTTGAATATGTTTTTAAAGATAGATAGATTGATTGATTGATTGATTGATTGATTGACTGATTGATTGATTGATTGATTGATTGATCCATCCATAATAAAAGTAATCCATATGGCTCCAGGGGGTTAATAAATTCATTTTGAAGCGAAGTGATGCGTTTCTTTAAGAAAAATATCCATAATTAAACCTTTATAAATTGAAATAACTAGCTTCCAGCAGACGACTGTACGCATACTGCGCAAGTCAACTTGCGCCAAATGAGTAGCCCCCTGACGCGATGTATGACGCAGGATGTAGGAGTAGAGTAAGCTTAGACACCTCTTGCGGTTCAAACAAATAGGGCTGGGCAACAAACTCAAGCTCTTCTTCTCTTATATCGAAATTCTCCAACATTTCTCTTTAAAATTTCTAATTTTAGACTTCTAATTCGTGACCGGTGTTTTGCTCTATCCTCTGCGCTTCTGCGTTCGTCATTACGTCATGCGTCGGGTCAGAGATTACTCTTCTGCTGCAAATCGATGTGTACGGCCGTCTGCCGAAAGCTAGTAATTATAGTTAATAAAGTTTTAAATGTGGTTATTTTTCTTACAAAAACCCATCGCTTCGCTTCAGAAGGCCTTTATTTACCCCCTGGAGCCATGTGGATTACTTTTATTATGGATGGATGCATCTGTTTTGGCTTCAAAATGTGGCCCCCTATTCACTGCCATTATAAAGCTTGGCAGATCAAGGATATTTTTAAATACATCTCCGATTGTGTTCGTCTGAAAGAAGATAGTCATATACACCTAGGATGGCTTGAGGGTGAGTAAATCATGGGATAATTTTCATTTTTGGGTGAACTAACCCTTTAATTTCCCAGAATGCATTACCTCGGTTTATTTTTTTGGGATTGTAATTCAGTAAATTCCACTGCATTCTAATTTAAATTCCAATTCAACTTACTGTGGGTTGTGGCCAACACACTCATCAACTGAAAGGGAACCAATTGTTCAATTCTGAATTTTGCACAACCCCGGTGTGAAGTGTGTGTGTACTCACTCTGTGAGGGGTTCTTGTGCTGGTGTGTGCTCCACCTCATAGCCCTCCTGCCGCAGAATGTCCAATACACTATGATTCCCCAGGAAATGACCTGTAGCACACAGGAAACAAGTAGCAGCCATGTAAATGAGGATAGGTTTCAGGTGGGCGTGCCATGTGCAAATTTTAAGAGAAAGCAGATAAGTGCATATAGTCATGGGGAGGATGCTGTCTCAAGAACCCTCTGTTTCTCTTGTTCTTGATCTTGAGGTGCACTTGTTCCTTCAAGAATGAGGCCATATAAAATGCCCCCGTGCTACTGTCTCTCCGCCTCGGCTCTCACATATAATACACTCATAATTCCTTCACTCTTGAGACATCAAACGCACGCGCTCCAGCGCCACGCTGATGAAAGCTGTTTCACTTCTCCGCGTAGCCGATAATCCCGTGTGTCACTCAACCCAGCAATAAGCGCTAATACAGCCTGACCTCATCGCCTCAGCATGCTCCATGAGCTTATTAATGGCACGCTGAAAATCTTCAAGGCTGTCTTTTTTCATGCTTCTTTATCATCATTATTTTGCTGATCACTCGTGAAGACAGGGAGGGGGAGGGGGAGCGAGGGGCCCGCGGCGCTTTCTTGGCCGCCAAGTTCAAAGGCTGCTGGGGCGACTGGCATGGAGCGTGAAGAGGCTACCGCTGAGCGTCGGTCAGATCAGACGGCCAGATTATGCCGCTACGCCCTTCGGCACGGTGGAAAGGAACAGGCGGCCCATTGAGGCCGGTGCTGTTGTGTTCCTCACCTCGTCTCCCATCCCAGTGCTGACTAAGACAGGTTCAATGACACTGCGGCATGGTCGGCAAGCTATCACACCCACATACTCTGATTAATGTTCATATTAGAATAAGTCAGAATGATCTTTTATGGAAATTTCAAGTAAAACAGCCATGCCTCTGTATTCGCCATGTAAAGTCGAGCGGTTAATTTCATGTGCTGTATTTATTTGCAAGATTTCAGCCACATAAATAACCCAGCTGGACAGAGCGTTCTCACAGACATTTGGCTACCAAAGGAAGTAGTTACTCGAGAAGTGTTTGGTTACTAGAGGAAATTAAGTTAGATTAAGTTGCAGTGCGGTGAAGGCACGGGTGGTCACCTGGCTACCAAATTGGTGAGTTTTTTTTTTTTTGTCAGGACTTATTTAGGCCGCATACGGAGGTCTTTCTGAAACGCTCTCCTTTAATTAATGCAAAGAGGGAGATGCATGCTACACAACAAATCAGCCTGTACTAATCTCTTGCTCTTTCTCCGTAGGTACCCACACCCAAAACACTGGCACACGATAAATACACATACACACCCAGAAACAAACAAACAAACAAACAAACCCATGCTCCATACACACAGACTCGCTCCACTACAGGAGGTTCAGCTCTCTAAAGGCTGATACAATTCATTATGTATATTTGTGGTGTTTATTTCGTGACCGCAGTTAGTATATTCTGATTACCAAGAGCAAACAGCTGTAAAGAAGTACTAAAAACATGCACAGGCCTTAAACAAATCAATTTGAGGCTTAGCAAAAGCTCCTTGCTTAAAAGTTACGCCCAAAGCCCTTGACCAAATCATCCCGCTCACAGAGACAGAGACAGGTGCAGTGACTGTCAGTTCATTCCCTTTGATTCAGTCAGAATAGAGCTCATGTGGTGTTTCCATAGTTGTTTTTCAACCGGTATCTCAGTTGGTAAAGCATGGCAGGAGCAATTCTATGGCTATGGGTTTGAATCCCAGGGAGCATGAATACATTAAATTCACTGTAAATGGCTTTAAATAACAGTGTCTGGCATATATTAATAAATGTAAATGTTTAACTAATGTCCTTACGGCCTGGGTTTTACTGTAATGCTTAAG
This sequence comes from Anabarilius grahami, assembly GCA_003731715.1. Taxonomy (NCBI): domain Eukaryota; kingdom Metazoa; phylum Chordata; class Actinopteri; order Cypriniformes; family Xenocyprididae; genus Anabarilius; species Anabarilius grahami. The sequence continues at coordinate 6,369,332 of RJVU01071502.1, forward strand.
CTCTGAGCTTTCTCTCTCTCTGTCTTTCACAGACTTGTTCTCGTTTTCTCTCTCGGGGTAATTAGGGTTCTCAATCACAGGAATTCTTTGGTGCATTTATACATTTTACGAACCCCCTCTCCTCTTGCCCCTTCTTCGTACTCAGAAGATGTACTGTGAGCGGTTCAGGGGTTGGTTTGAGTATTTTGGGTTGTGTCCAGGTATGTCAGCACCTTTATGATACATTACACATGATACAAACCACACACACACACACACAAGGCCATTCAGCCAATATTTTAGACTTGTGAGCAGTGTTTTACACAGCAGGATGTTTGTTATTGTCCGCTTACATTTAGTTAATACATTTTTGTCATATTTGTCAATTTTATTATAATTAATTTAACTCCCTCTAAAATAGCAAATCATTTTATATGTCATCAATATGCAAAACAGACCAAACATTAACCAATTATAGTGAGCAAAAGTTAAAGCAAACCAGTTCAGTTTTACATATTTCATCTTCTAAAAGCATTGCAGTGTTGCTTTTATTGTAATTTTTCATCAACAGTATGAATAATAGTTTTAAATGTAATAATCATAATAAAAATGGTTTTAATTATTGACGCTTATTATTATTATTACCATTTCATCATAGTGCATCTTTTTCATCTAATTTTTTGTTGTTGAAAAAATCAAAAAACCCTGTCAACTGCTGTAACATTTTCACCAGTAATCAAAACCTATTTGTATATATGCTTAACACTTGTGAATGTGATTTCACCAAGTACAACATGTTCCTGGATCAACATCTTTGTTGATCCTGGAATAACATTCCAATCAACCAATCATATTTGAGGGACAAGTTTATAGTTTATGTCAAATTTAGGCTTACAACAAAGGATAGGTGCTTCTACATCAGTGTTATTCACCAATCATTTCCCTCTGATTTTAGAGATGTTATGGGTAGGGTTAGGTTTAGGGGTAGGGATAGGGTTAAGACAAAATTTTCAGACAGGAATGTTGTTCCAGAATCAACAAAATATATCTTACTTGGCAAAATCACGATGACCCCTATTGATAGACAGCCAACAAACAAAATATTTCTTGGAGAGAGGGAACAGTTGAAAGAGAGGAGAAAGCACGTATTGAGACTTGTGACATAAAATTGAAAGGCATTGTGAGCCACCAGGCTGCTGTTGTCTTTGATCATAGTACTACTTTTGTCTTTTTTCCTCTCTACTTGTCCATTATTATAAGCAGCATGTGTGTATCTATGGCTGTGTGTGTCAGAGGATGCTCAAGGGAAGCCTCCACCTCTGAGTCATTCATTTTTCTTCTATCCAGCGCTCAATCCCCCGTGATTACCCTACAAACTACTGACCTGTAAAGCAGCACAGCTCCATCTAATCCACACACAAATGCTACCCTCTGCAAGTTTTTACAGCAGCAGGAAATCTATAAATCTCAACATGGTCTCTGAGTCAACAAACCCTCCGCGCCGCCCTGAGTGTGCGCGAGAGTATATGGCCACAGATCAGCGAGGAGAGCAGCTCTCACACCTCCTATAAATCTCTAAAGATCAGGAAATTCCAGCCTTTGGGCCATCCCTGGGATCTGAGCTGAACCGAGAGATTAGTGAGAATTAGGGGGGTGCTTCTCTCTTTTACCTGTCCAAAGGGACCCCTCTGGTTGTAGTTCAGCAGACTCCGTAATGAGGGGACTCTCTCTCTCGCTGCCGTTGGACCCGGTGGGGTTTGGGGAACTGGACTGAACTGCTTTAAGGTCTGTTTGGGGTTCAAGGGTTTGATGCAGAAACATTGAAACTGCTTCCTTTATGGCTTTAAATATTTACATTTCTCTTACAGTGACTGTGGGGTGGCGGGCAAGCAAATTTACCAAAGAGAGAGAGAAAGTCAGTCCAATGGATCGGGACATTTTCACAGTTGGGGAAATGTGAAAATGTAGGAAAGAGACAAAAACAGGGCGAGCAGGAGCACATTAACAGTCAAAGCTCACAGGGGTTAAAGCATTTAGGGGAAATTGCCCCTACGGTTTGTTTTAGTTTCTGACAGCTGGGGTCTTTACTTATTTTCTTGGAATGCTGAAGTAGCTTTGTTAAGCAGTGGGCATGATTAAACAGAAAGAAGCCCTTCTTGCACATAAATACGCATGTAATGGTATGTGCACTCATACTTGAGCAAAATATATATATACTCTGTCATTGACGAATAAGGTTTTTAAAAGTAAAAAAACAAAAACATAATGGAGATTTAATTAATTTTGAAGTTTTATTAAGTGTTAACAATGAGATTATGTGGTTTTTATAATCAATTAACACTGCTTTTGTCATTTTTTTACAAGATGGACAAAAATTTTCACTAAAAAAGTCATTGGGTTTAACCGAAATTTCGGTTTTACCAAATGACTCTTTTGGTTATACCAAATGATGATATTTTTGAACAATGCTAACAGGCTGATGTGTAGCAAGCAAAAGAACAGTTAAACATTTTATATTTAGTTCAAGTTTTTAAAATATTACAACATTTTATGTTTTATAGCGGTTGTATTGAATTACCTGATGTTTCGAGACATGCGTATGAGCAAGTGAAAACATGAATTTTTCAAATAGTTACATGTCACATCCTGTCACATGATACTGACCACATGACTTGATCCAAAATGGTCCCTTTATATTGGTTACTCCGAATGACATCAATGAAATTCATTGTTCCGGACATTCTCATAACAAAGCAACAACTTGTACACATAATTTTAATACCATTTTGCACTATGTTAATATATGATGTTATAAAATCATGCCAGAATAAAAAATATAAACATTTATTACATTTTAGGATTTTAATCGCAAATGAAATGGCTGTATTGGCCTTTGGTATATATATATGTGTGTGTTAAACAAATGTAAACAGCCATTGTAGCATACATAACTGTATATTTGCATATGTAGCATATACTGTATATTAGAAACAAAATATTTATTTATAATTTTAATGCAGCCTATATAATTGCATTTATAAAACTATTTATGAAAAAAAAATATATATATTTCTTCATAAATATAGTTATAATATGAAATTGTATTATATACATTTTGTATATTTTATATATATAAAAATATATCATAAAAATGTAAATAATATTTTTCAATTTTAATATATGCTATTTACACACTGCCTGGCCAAAAAAAAGTTGTTGTTTGGATTTTAATAGGCAAATACTTAATCTATGAATGGATCATTATTACAGTGATTATTATGTTTCTAGCATGTTATATGTTTGGCAACGGTTCTTTTAACCCTTAAAGATGGAGTGTGTAGCTTTTCATTTCTTAAACAACCATATAGGAAGACACATCATGGCCTTATATTCCAGGATGACAATGTCAAGATTCACCAGGGTTAAAATGGTGAAAGAATGGTTCAGAGAGCATGAAGAATCATTTTTACATTGACAATGCAAGAGGTGAGCACTCTGTAAAGTCTATTCCAGCACATCCCAAAGACTTTCAATGTATGGGAAATGTATATAAACAGCATAACTGATGGTTATCATGGTGAGTCATAATATACTGTATCGTTCACACACTGAATGATTTCACTCCTGCATTTTAATGCGGTTGTCACTCCCAAGACTTTCTGACTTTATTAACTCTGCAATAATTCCCACAGTTCTTCTTTCTGTTGTAAAAGGACACAAGGCTGCTTAAATAATTTGCATAATAAATCACATACTTTGTCTTGGAGTGCATCCACATACTCTTTGGATGTATGTGTGTGCTGGGTGAAATTAATCACATGTGCAGGTAGAAGCATCTGTGTAAGTGCATCACAGTAAAACAGTGTGTGGGTGAAGAGAAATCATGTGTTATGTGTGTTATGTGAGCTTAAATTCCATTAACACCCAGATCAGTTGTTTTAGTAGCTAATGAGGCGTGTAATGGCAGAGTCTGATAATGAGCTCTGCTGATCTAATTAGCACTGAGAGTCACTTTAGCACAAATGTCCTCAGAGATGCAGACCAACACAACACCGCAGTTAAGATAAGCAGACTGTTTTCTCCAGGGTCCCAAAAACCATCAGATTTGATTGGCATTTAATAATTAAGCTTTATTATTGTGTGACAACTTGGAGGAACCATTTAATTACTTAAAGATAAAACACTTCCAGCTTGCCTTTTGAGATTCACATTCTCTTATATAACATTTCTTACCAATAAGAGGACCAGTTGAAATTGGTTATTGTGATGCCATCTGGTGGAAGTCATTTTTAAATTGCTTGTCAAGCTACAAGCTACACAATTTAAAGTAATTTAGTTACAGTCAGGCTGCTTTTTGCATCCCAGTTCAGCACAAAAGAATCCACAAAAGTTCTTAATTTAAACAAACCATCATAATAAACTTTTACTAAAATGAATTGGACTTCCCAATGCTTCATATTGCTTTATCAAACAATTGTGTGACCTTGCCTATGCCCTATTCCATTCACTCTGCAAAGTTATGGTATAAGGTACTTTAACATCATCTTCCCAAACCACTGGAGCGTATGTTACTGTTTTTCAATGACTGATGCTTCTAATGCAGCGCAAAGAACATTGGGAGTGAAGTGTCCCTCGGTTGGACACCAACAAAATGTACATATTCAAAGGACCCTTTGAAGAAATTAGTTTTGAGCACTTCTGTAAGGAATGACAATACAATGACCACCACAAACAACTGCAAAACACATGTGCTGAGAGTTCCTCACCCCACACAAACACACGGATGAGTGATCACATATTTATACAAACACAGTACAAACAGTGTCCCGTGCGCTTACTGGAACTGACTGTTTTAGCGCCCACGATATTAGCTTTGTCATTTATTAATGTCATATGCATGTCAAATCAATAGCAAAACAAATCTGAGGCCATTAATGCAAAGACAAATGCTCGCTATCAATGTAGCGTGTGTATTAAAGAAGAAAGCGGTGCCTGGGTTGTGGCCATCGCAGGAAATTCCTAGGGATGTTTTCAATAAGAGCACGAAACTCCACGCAGCACCGAGGAACCAGGCAAATGAGAACCTGCTGAAACGCCACACACACACTCTCCTTGCTCAGCAAATGGCTAATTAGGATGTGAGTGAATATGTTTGAGGAAAGCAAAATTATTTTTATTAGTATATACAAACGTTTACCATCGCAACGTCGCATTGCCTTGACTTTTTATGTAAGAAAGTGTTTTTCAGAGGCTTGTTAATAGATTTCTAGTGGATGTTAAATATTAAGATATACTGAAGTTTGTGTCTGTGATCTGTACCATAAACAGATGTGCCATGGTGGCATGTTCCCGCTTATCATCTGACCTGTTATGTAACTTTGCAGTCCTTCTCATAAGGTCGCACTCACAATAGAACGTAGCAAAACAGCTGAAAGAGAATAAGAATTGCTTTTCTTATAAAAAACTGAATTTTAGCAAAAATGTCTAAATGAAGCCTTGGTTTTAATATGTGTGCTTTACTACTCCAAACCAGTAGGGGGCAGTAATTTCTACCAAAGAAATTTAAAAGAATAGTTCACCCAAAAAAGGCAGTAAATGGAAACTCACACTTGTCTATTTTCTATGCATGTTTTTAAAGCTGCAGTCTGTAACTTTTTTTGGCCAAAAAGTTGGTCAGAACATGATAACTGCAATTGCAGGTTTCAAACAGAGATGGCGACTTAGAGGCAAAACTTACGGACTGCAGCTTTAAACTTAAATATAATCCATTTCATTGGATGTACTGTATGTATGTCACAAAGTGGAAGAAAAGATGTGTCGCTACTTCTGTTACATCACAACCCTAAGAACGTGCTGTTTGTTTTCCATGCAGTTACAATGAATGGTGGCTAAAGCTTTTAATCTTTTAATAAAAGGGAGCAAAATCCCTATAAAGTATCTTAAAAGTCATTCTTCACACAAGTCGTTATTTACTGATAATCTTCCTCTTCAGTGAGCTGTTAATCAATGTGACTGGATAACTGAGTCAATGTGTTGAACTGAACTCAAAAACTGAATCCAATCCTATTCATAAACAAATCATTTAGTTTTGTAAACTGTGTGTCGGTTGATTCATTGAACACATCCAATTCTATTGAATGATTCATTCATGAAAGTGAATGTGTCAGGTAGAGCTAAGGTTGAAATTATATGGATGACTTTTAGGAAACTTTTTACAAAAATGTGCTTTGGTTTCATTTTTAAGAGTCAGGGTTGGGGGTATGTGTGAGTGCACATGTATGATTTTCCAAAAGCACTTTCTAGCCTGTGCCATAGCTTCCCGTTGAATCAAAACATGCTATTGGAAAGTCTACAAAGCAAGGGTGGCAGGTTTGCTGTGGAGCAAAGATGGATGGCCTGTTTAACCACTTTACCAGTACAGTGTGTAGTTTAATCAGCCCTACAGAAACTTGCGGAGCACTCTGGTAACTGTAGAACCCTCCGAGCCCAGGTTTACAGCTGCTAATTTTGCTTTCTGTCAGTAGTTCTGACTAGAAACAGCCCAAGTGAAACTGTGAGTAACTCAAACAAGAGCTTTGAGTAAACACAGTTAGAGAAAGGACTAGCACACCAGGGACAGACAGACAAACTAACACCTCAGCTATTGCCCAACTATTAGTGTGTTGGTACACGGAGTACAGACAAGATATATTTGTCACAGTCCTTATCTTTTGAGATTTTGAGCTGTAAAAAAACGACAGGGCATCATCATGTTAATTTCTACTTCTACTCCATTAACACATACAAACTGACACACAGGTTCTTACACACACACTTGTCCAGTAGAAAACCTCAGATTCACCCCATCAGTGCTAATGAACGTCACACAAACATAAACGTGTGCTCATACACACAGCTATCCCTCAGGACTTGATGAAGCGTTCAGAAACATTAGCAGCATTAGCTTGGAATGCAAATGAAAACAAACCGCTCACACTCTCACAGATGAGAGTAGCTGTCAGTCCTCTCACCGGGTCTCATTCACTATTAAATGCATTCAAGTGTTCTTAGTTATGTGTTTACAAAACATTATTGTGCTTGATTTAGAACAGGTGTGTACACACATGCATTTCTATTCTCATTCTAATGAATCCAGATTATTCTACAGCGTATTGCCAGAGTTAGTTATTAGCATAATGCACACACAAACTCTCATTATATGCAACCCTTTTGATGATTTCACATTTTATAATTCATGAAAATAATGCATTTTGTTAGGTATGCATTTGTCAAACAGACAATCACACACAGGTGCATGCAGAATAGGAATGTAATTGATGTGTTCTCAGTCGTGGGAAAAGTTCTGAGGGCCATTTGGTTTTACTGCCATCTGGGGGAGTTTGTGTGTGCACGCATTTGTTTTGTATGTGGAGCTGGATCTATTCCTAGTCACTGTCAACTGACCTCATCTTAGGAGTGTTAGGAGCGTGTCTGTGTGTGATAGTTATAAGTTTTGTGTGACTCACCAGCTCCGAAAGCAAAAAAGAAGCTTTGGGTGGGGCTTCTCTGAAGAAGGCCAGAGACACGGCTGGCCATTCGCTCGTTGCGTTTGTAAATGAGCTCCTGCCGCAGGTAACTGTCAATCTGCTGAGCTGTCAAGCGCTCGTGAGCTGGCAGGGAACTGTTGATGAAATGTGGAAGCTGAGAGAAAAAAAGAGAGAGAGAGGTATTACTAAAGGCCTGGCATAAATGTTAGTCTGTGTATGAGTGAGAAACTGGGCAGCTGAGAAGTTTATTCCACTTTGTGGAACGTGACTGCCACACACACTTACAAATGCTGTTTTCCTGCCTTGGACTCCATATGCACTGATTGATTTGCTGCAGGTTAAAGTGTATAGAAAGCTTTCTACAGCTGGTCGGGACGGTCTACACCAGGGGTGTCCATACTTAGTCCTGGAGGGCCACTGTCCTGCAGAGTTTAGCTCCAACCATCTCCAAACGCCTGCCTGGAAGTTTTTAGTATGCCTAGTTAGGCCTTGATTAACTGGTTTAGGTGGGTTTAATTGGGGTTGGAGCTAAACTCTGCAGGACAGTGGCTCTCCAGGACCAAGTCTGGACACCCCTGGTCTACAAAGTCGGTCTGCTTGCTATTAATACAGAAAGATGGACAGAATAAATGGAAGGAGAAAAGGGAAAATAGACTTCAAAGAAGGAATAGAAGAGAAAAAGAAAAGGAAGATTGGGGAAAGACAGTGAAGATGCCATCTTAAAGTCCCCGTGAATTTTCCACAATGAGGTGATGTATTTCCGATTGAAATGATTGAGCTTTTCAAATTGAATTTTTTTTTTTTTTTAATGGAATAAAAGTCTAATGGATTCCCTCTTTTAGATTAAAAAAATTAAACTATAAAATTTTTGTCATAAACCTCAGTAAATTAAAATTATAATAAATTATAGTAATAGAGATGTGGATGAGAAGATTTGCTTTTATGGCACAAAGTTGTCTCCTGTTTTCCTCCTCAATGCTGTTTATAATATCGTGGTTTTCTAATCATTTTAAGATTTTTAAACTCCATAGTGCTTAAAAGTAGAGTTTTTTTGTATGATTTCATTGGGTCTTTAGGCCTAGGCTATTTATTTTTGTAAGGAAAATTTGTGGAAAATTGTCGACCAAAACCTTACATTTTATTGGTCAATGAGGTTTTTTTTTCATAGAGTGCAGAAAAAAAGATACATCATCACAGTATTTTTTTTTTCTGAGTCCATGGGAATGCATTGTCTCGATTTTAAGGTTTATCACGGCTAGAAAAAAAAGAGAAAAAAAAGGTGTGCACAAACCATTGTATGGCAGCCTGTTGTCGCCTCAGAGTAAAAAATAAAACAGATAATTTTAAGAGTTTAAAATAAATGTAATACTTTTATACATCGTATGAGATAGAAAATTGCAATTGTGAGATATAAAGTTGCAATTACAAGATATGATGTCACAATTATGAGAAGTTGCAATATAGTCACAACTGTGAGATAAAGAGGCTCAATTATGAGAAAGTCACAAATGTCATACATAAAGTCACAATTTTACTTATACATTTAAGTCACAATTACCTTTTTATTTTTTTTACTTGGGCTTCTATATGTTTGGAATCCATCTTTAGAATTGGAAAAGTGTGTATAGATCGTTGGAAGAGAGCAGGGCATTAGGGAAATATATGGTTATGGAGCTCAAATCTGGAGCTTTCGCTCTAATTGATGGTCGGAAACACAACGCTTCCCATGTCTTGACTGGCTATACATACACCAGAGATTGGGGGGGGATAATGGTACAGGGACGGAGGAAGCGAGAGAGACTTAAAAGGGAAACCGTGAGGTGGCCTCTTGTTAGAATCCAGAGCTCTGGAACGTCTAAATACTATGTATGTATGTGTGTATTTATCCATTCGCCCCTCTAATGAGAGAACAGTTTGGAAATTGGGAGGCAGAAAGGGTAAATATGGCTGTGCACGTGTGTTTATCTGAGAGATTCCTGCTTGAGCTGTGCACTAAAGAACTGAAGTTGCATACGTTTGGCTCCACTGTGTGTGTGTGTTTGTATTCAGACACTGATCGATGAACTGCTGTACCCCTGTAAGCATCCAAACCACTTTTACAGAAGGCTTTTCCCGTAATGCCCTCTTATACTCTCTCTCACTCCTCCTCCTTTCCTATAAGACACAGAGAACCTTCAGTGTGCTTAAGATCTAAAGATCTGAACAGGGTCCCTATAGAAGATGAAGGGTGGACAGTTAAAATTAGGATCCAAAAGTAATTTTTTGGATGAAATAATTTATTAAAGACCATGAATATATATATACATATATATATATATATATATATATATAAAAGCAAAATACATCAAAATGACTGGAAATGTTATGGAAAAGTCATGGAAATTCGGTAAAAAGAGGGAACCTTACATTTAACGAGTTTATATATGTATACATTATCCTTGAATGTGGTTTGGCTTTCTGTCTGTAATGAAGAGACTCAAGCAGAAAACTCAACTCAAGCTCTAAGTCAAGTACTACATAATTTCCGCATAGAGTATAGAAACCAAAATAGAGAGAGAGAATGAGGTTGAGAGGCATAAAGCAGTGAAAGGGAGAGCACAGATACCTTATCAGGCAGTAAAGCCATTAGCTGCCCTGCGTCTGATCTTTGCAGGAAATATGGAACAACAGAGAGAAATTCCCTCCCTCCTTCCTCTTACTGCTCCCTCACAGTTTTCCTGAAATGTTCATTCTCTCTCTCACTATGTGTGTGTGGCGTTGCTTTAATCTCTTAGCGTGCAAGGTGAATTGGAGAATTATAGGCCATCCATCAGAAGGAACCTGTTGCTGCTCAAACTTTAAGTTCATAATGACTTCAATACATCACATACATTCAGTTACACTACACACATACTCACATGATGCATAGAACAGGTGTGCGTTTTGTGTGTGTGTGTACCTGTGATGTGTCATGATTGAAAATGAAGGAGTTGAGGTCTCCACAGTTGTAGTGTGTGATGAGGTCCTCAGTAGTAAAGGCGCCCTGCAAAATGCCTGCACGCAAACTCTCATGCTGCAGTAGAGTCTGGTTCAGAGCAAACAACACCTGCAGACACACACACACACACACACACACACACAGAGAAAGAGGGTCAGTTTATCATTTTGAACAGATAAAATACACAAGTTTAGTCATTCTCACTCCCACACACATGATTTAAGTCACAAACGCACTCTTCATTTATTCACACACAATAAACATACTCCACATGAACAATTTTCCTTTTGGAGGTGCCCAAATATTACGCCAGCATACTGCCAGGTACAAATATGTGTAAAGCAGGCAGTTTCTAGAGAAACAGGTATGAGAGAGAAACAAAAAAGACAGGGAGTGCTCCTTTAAAAATGGCTCTATCTCCAGGGTCCAAGGGTCGTAAATTTACAGCCCCCATTAAAATAAAAAGTAAACTCACTTTAGAGAGAATTTATGGTGTGCAACAGCCACAGACCACAGTGACACTGCAGCTGTCCCAGACTCCTGGGGTTAAACTTCACACTCCCGCCCACTCCGCTCTGACACCACGCTTGACTGGCTGACTAGCTCGACTCTGGCTGTCAATCAAAGCTAAGCGTTTTGACAGCACAGCCCTTTAGAGATGGGAGGAGGGAGTTTTTTCTGTTATTTTGCATGGAAAGGTAGATCGAATTTCACACTGTCATGCACTCTGCTGGCTAACACGTTCATACCCGATTATGTGTGGTCAGTTGATTTGTGTACTTGATTACACCTCTCTATTCTGGCTGGATCCCGTCACACTAATTGCCTTGGAGATTTACAGGGAGGGTGTGTTTGTGAGCGTGTGTGACAGAAATACAGTAATGAAAATGGTCAATGAAAGTAGTGATGCTGACTGATTTATGTACTAGCTTAAAGGCTACAGAAGATTTAGTTCCTGCCTCATGTAGAAAGGTTGGAAATGAGAGTCTGTTCTATTTAGCACTGGGAATGGAATACAGAATGCTGTTTTGGTTTGCTACACTGTGAGCATTGCCAATAAACCAAGCTTAACATCACTTTGTTTAAAAACTTGAGACTCATAGCCTAGCCCAGCCTAGAACCTTTGCTCTCCCATCTTCTCCAGATCATTTATTGCCCCCTTTCAATGATTTTATGAAGCAATGCCACATTATTATTTTTTTCCTCAAACATACATGCACAACATACATGCGTTTTTTTTAATACCAATTTTGAAGGTTTTTAACAGATTTTCACACTTAAAAAAAAAAAACAAACATTAATATGCAATGTAGTAAGTTACTTTTCCCCTGCAGTCTATAGGCCTGGTTTCACAGACAGGGCTTAGACTAAGCCAGCCAGGATTAAGCCTTAGTTCAATTAGGACATTTAAGTAGCTTTTATAAACGTACACTAGAAAAAAAAACATTACTGGTGTGCATCTTGAGACAGAACAATGGCACTGACATATATTAAGATCTGTCAGTACAAGTTGCTTTCAGTTAAAACCGCTCAAACATGCATTTTAGCCTGGGACTAGCTTAAGCCTTGTCTGTGAAAACCGGGGTAACTATCTACTTTCTCAGCTTAACTAATGTTTGTATAAAGTACTTTTTAGCTTAGCTAGCTATAACTTTCTTTTGGCATTGTTTTTTATATACTATTATAGTAAGTATTACATTTTTAAATTAGCTTTTATTTTTAGATTTTCAGTTTTCATTTTAATTTTAGTTTAAGTTTTAGTAATTTAACAAATTACTTTGCATTTGTCAATTTTATTAGTTTTTGTATTATTAAAATATTTCTTATATTATATTTATATATATATAT
>RJVU01071502.1:6390982-6410844 GCA_003731715.1 Anabarilius grahami
TTTTTTTTTTTTTTTTTTTTTAGTGGCAGAAACAAGCTTCCATATCATTCTGTGTCACTGGATTAAAAAATAGATTTTTATATTTTTATTTTAATTAATTTAATGTAAAGCCCAATAGAGTGATCAGGATTCAGACATCAAGAGAAAGACCCCCAAAATCTCCTCACTACTCAAATATGTTGTCAACGATATATTGAAACCTGTAGAACACCAGGTTTGGGACTTCACTATTTAAGATGTTCATAAATCTGCCAAATCATATTTTGCTTTAAATTTAATAACGTCAGCTGTAAGGCTTAGGATTAGGTGTATAGTAAATCATTTTTTAGCATGAAAACCATTGCTTCTATGAGAAGTCTTCACTAAAATGGCTTCAAAGGTTTGTGTGTGAGGTGCATGCCGGCACGGACTGCCTTCTCAGGAAAAGCCCAGCTCTCTTTCAGATCATCAGAATACATCATGTCAGCTTTTTCCCTCTCCTCCACACCCATCACTACACAGAGAGAGGGAGCGGGTAGCTTGGCAGAGGAGAGTGTGAATTGGAAGCAGATGAAGATGGGGAGTCACAGCCAGTGTTTCGGCAGGAACAAGAGCATTTTTACTCTCACAGAGACCCGCATCCCAGAACATATCCAGTACGCACACACATACAGAAATAGACACACACACAGACAGTGCTTCCGTTTCTACAGCTGGCTGGATCCTTATCTTACCCTGCACATGAGACAGAGAGAGAGGGAAATGGAAAGAGGGATAAGACCAACATAGACAGACAGACAGACGACAGAATGAACTCAAGGAAAAGAGACAGAGAGAGCCACGGATGGAGCCAGGCAGACAGACCCACACACACAAATAGAGCGCCTCTTTGACTATGTGCTGGTCTTAATTAGAAAGTGGGATCCAAAGTTTCTACCTCTTTCTCCCTCTATTTCTCAATTTTTTTCTTTCTTAGTGTCTCTCTCTCTCGTACTTTCTCTTGGCCATGCCCAAGTCTCCAAACCAAAGAGACATTTATTACTTTACAAGAATGTTCCACAGGTGAGGGCAAGGCCAATTTGTAAATAAGCCACTGGGCAACTTGCAAAGTGAAACATGCCAAACTGCAGAGACCATAGCTATATTTGCATTCATTTAAGTCTTGTTTCATTTTAGTATCCATTGGCCTGTCACAGTATTATTTATTGGTATATTTATGTGTGTTTTATGTATTTGTGAATCACTTTGAGTATGATGCAAGGTTACTGGAGGACCCCATTTAGATTATATTCAGGGTTTAATTACTCTTATGGATCCTTATTGGGGTGTACAGAGTGCTGTTAGGGGCTTAGATTGTGTGTTTCTGACTTTGTTAAATAAATAATATATCAAAATATGAAAATTCAGTGACCAAAAATATGAGGATTCATGTAACATATGCAATACCGTTCAAAAGTCTGTATTTTTGGATCATTTTTTTAAAAGAAATGAATACTTTTATTCAGCAAGGACGTAAATTACATTTTAAAATGTATTAAAATAGAAAGTATTATTTTAAATTCTAATATTTCACAATATTTTACTGTATTTTTGATCAAATAAACACATTCTTGGTGAACATAAGAGACTTTTTCAAAAACATTACTAACCACAAACTTTTAAACAGTAGTGTAGCTATGTGACAGATTTTCATTTTGGATAAACTGCATTAGTTGTGGTGGTCCTGTAAATTGCACACTGTTTCGTGAGTGTCTGTAATTCTAGTTGAACTTTATAGGTGTTTTCCAGCGTAATTAGCAGCTTTCATATCATTCATATGATGTGTTTGGTTCTGGGCAGTCCAACAGCTCAGAGAGCTGATGTCATTTTTCTTGTATATTTACAGCTGTAGTTGTTTTTCCTGAATGTTTTATTGTTGTGTTGTGTGTTTGTAGTTGTGTGTGCATGTTTTTATGGTGGTTTGTGTGTATGTGCATGTCTGTTTGTTTGCCTTCCAGTAGTAGCATGCATTTGGCAACCTTAGGTCTTTTGCTAAATTACAACAGCATTTGGTTTACTACATTTTGTATCTGTTTGTGTGTGTGTGTTTCGTTTGTGGCTCTTTGCTTTGAAAAACAAACATTTTATTATTTCATTAGAACCTTTAATAATGTGCAGCATTAGGAAAAACAGAGATTTGGGATTTGGTTTCCTAGTACTGACTAAAAATAAGGGTTGTTTTTCTGTCTTGTAGACATGATGGGCCAGCAACCAATCACAAACAATCCTGTCTTCCAGCTTCTGCCAGTGACCAATCACAAACCAATCTCTGCCCCAGCTAACTGAACGCTTGGAAACCAAAAGTCTATATTTGCGAGCATACTCACACAAATATGGGCTGTGTCATATAAACTTTTTTTATCCTGATAAATGTAAGCTAACATTGATTGATAGTCATTTGTACCACACAGAGCATACAAAAACACTACGCACACCTGTGCTCACTCACTTTTGTGGCATAGATTTGGATGGCAAAACCCTGGAAAAAAAGTGCTGATGTTAATGGAATAGCAGGGAGAGGGAAAGGTTTGCACCATATTTTAACCAATAAAACCAAAGAATTACAGCTCAAACGGACTCCATGACAACGCACACATACACACTCATGACACACCGGAAACCAGAGTCTTTATTAAAAGATATTTGAAGTGACTGTATATATATATATGTATATATATATATGTGTGTGTGTGTGTCTGTATACACTGCTAAAAAAAAATTAAAGGATCACTTTTTGCAATTTTTTTGAGCAGTGTATATATACAGTATACACACACACATAATATATATATATTTGTGTGTGTGTATATTGTATATATACACTGCTCAAAAAAATTAAAGGAACACTTTTTAATCAGAGAATAGCATCAAGTCAGTTAAACTCCTGGGATATTGATCTGGTCAGTTAAGTAGCAGAGGGGGTTGTTAATCAGTTTCAGCTGCTTTGGTGTTAAAGAAATGAACAACAGGTACACTAGATGGGCAACAATGAGACGACCTCCCAAAACAGGAATGGTTTTACAGGTGGAGGACACTGTCATTTTTTTCCCTACTCATCTTTTCTGACTGTTTTTCACTAGTTTTGCATTTGGCTAGGGTCAGTGTCACTACTGGTAGCATGAGGCGATACTTGGACCCTACAGAGGTTGCACAGGCAGTCCAACTCCTCCAGGATGGCACATCAATACGTGCCATTGCCAGAAGGTTTGCTGAGTCACTGGCGCCCTGTGCTTTTCACAGATGAGAGCAGGTTAACCCTGAGCACACGTGTGAGACGTGAAAGGGTCTGGAGAAGCCGTGAAAAACATTATGCTGCCTGTAACATCGTTCAGCATGACCAGTTTGGTGGTGGGCCAGTGATGGTCTGGGGAGGCATATCCATGGAGGGACACACAGACCCCTACAGGCTAGACAATGGCACCCTGACTGCCATTAGGTATCAGGATGAAATTCTTGGACCCATTGTCAGACCCTACACTGGTGCAGTGGGTTCCTCCTGGTGAGCGACAATGCCCGGCCTCATGTGGCGAGAGTATGCAGGCAGTTCCTCGAGGATGAAGGAATTGATACCATTGAATGGCCCCCACGCTCGCCTGACCTAAATCCAATAGAACACCTCTGGGACATTATGTTTTGGTCCATCCGACGCCACCAGGTTGCATCTCAGACTGTCCAGATTCTCAGTGATGCCCTGGTCCAGATCTGGGAGGAAATACCCCAGGACACCATCCTTCGTCTCATTAGGAGCATGCCCAGATGTTGTCAGGCATGCATACAAGCACGTGGGGGCCATACAAACTACTGAGTACTATTTTGAGTTGCTGCAATGAAACTTCAGCAAAATGGACTAGCCTGCTGCATCATTTTTTCTCTTTGAATTCAGTCCTCTGTAGGTTGATAACTTTTCCTTTCTTTCCTAACACATTACCCAGTCCATATCAGTATAGATTTCCAGCATGATATTTTTCCCCATTGAGAAATTGACACATTGATGTGTTTTCAAAGTGTTCCTTTAATTTTATTGAGCAGTGTGTATATATATGTTTAGTTTTTTTTCCTAGCGAAATAATGAGTGGTGCTTACTGCTTATTTTGCATTGCTGGGATGTTGCTGGGCTGGGACATTGCTGTGCGATTGCTAGAGTGTTCTGTGTGGCTTCTAGGTAATGATTACTGGCCTAAGTCAAAAGAGTTCACCCCCAAGTCTCTATGATATAATAGGCCCAAAATATGGCTCGGGTCCTTCCATCAAGTAACTCTAGGGGATTTTTCCTCTCGTTTAATTGTCCATCAGGCAAAACCGTAAATGTGATTGCTTAAAAAAGTAATAGCACACCTCTCTTTAACAAACCACATGATTTGAGGTATCATTCATGTCTGTGTAGCACAAATGCGAGCAGGACAAACTACATGCCAAAGATTTGTCCAAATCCCAAACCTTAAGTACGAGCAATAGTACTAATGATGATCGTCTTAGCAAGCACCACTAATTCTAAGCATGATCAGACTTTTAAACAGCCTTTTAATCTTGAAAACACTTTAACAGTTACAGATTGATTCATCCTTGTAGGACATAGTGCCATTAATGTGAATCAATCCAGTTAATAAAGTTTGATAAGTTGTGATGGAGCAGGTGAGGAAGAGGGTAATTTTGCGGTAGCCCTAAACGTTACTTCTGCTGGACCAGCTGTGAGCAGTAAATCCAGCGGTCCCGCAAGGCTGATCTCAGCTGATTTAATTCAATGAGTCGTCCCTTTCCTGCTCTGGACAACACGGCCTCCCATCACATAGGGCCGTACTGAGGCCTCATGGGAATGCATACAATAGAGCTCTTTTATTGGGCTCTCAACTACTATTCTTTCTCTCTCACTTTCTCTTACT
This sequence comes from Anabarilius grahami, assembly GCA_003731715.1. Taxonomy (NCBI): domain Eukaryota; kingdom Metazoa; phylum Chordata; class Actinopteri; order Cypriniformes; family Xenocyprididae; genus Anabarilius; species Anabarilius grahami. The sequence goes on from RJVU01071502.1 coordinate 6,395,881, forward strand.
TTACCACTCTAATTTTGTTCATAAATTTGAATGGGGCCACTCTGTTTGGGAGCAGAGGACTTTGTGCTGGGTAAAGCTGGTTTAAAGTCTCCTGTTTCTGTAATAGATGGTGCTGATTAAGTCTTTAGGGGACCAGGCAGAGTCTTTTGCAGCTGTGGGAGGTGTGGAAGAGAGGGTAAATGTGTGTGAGGGGATATGCAGGGGTATTATGTAGCAGATTATGGATGCAAGGCATCATGGGGCACAGTTAAGGAAGCAGCAACCGTTATAACTTCATGGGGGAATAGAAATGAGAAAGTTCCTTATGTTTCAGGCAATAATAGTATGCTGCAATGCCATGAAAAGTACTGAAAGAAAAGTCACCTAATTCAGAGTTTCCCAACCGGGGTGCCGTGTAAAAACATATTTCAAACATTTTTAAATTGCTAAAATGTGTAAAAAATAAAAAGTATTTAATTATATCATCAATCTCTGATGTCTCCAATAACAACAAATGACACACAAATTCATAATAAAAATGCAAATCACAATAAAGGTTGGTCTGAATTTCGGGGTGGGATTGCAGGGGTTGCACATAATTTTCATTCCTGCGCTCACATCCAAAGTGCGCACAGATAAAGCCGCCTCTCAAACAGCTCGCGAGTGCCAAATTGATTTCTTTTTAGAATCAGAATCAGAATCAGAATTAGAAAGAGCTTTATTGCCAGGTATGTTGTTTACACATACTAGGAATTTGTTTTAGTGACAGAAGCTCCACAGTGCAACAGAGTGACAGCGACAAGACACGACACATAATAAAAATAATAAAATAATAATATACAAATTTACAAGATAGACAAAGTGCAAAAAAAAGCAAAAAACAATATATAATATAGACAATTGTATGTACTGTACAGTTATGTGTGCAAATTTGAAATATAAGTAAGTGTTTTAAGTAAATAATGTGTAATAGTGTTGTGTGTTCCATGTTTGTCAAGTGTTCATGAGATGGATTGCCTGAGGGAAGAAACTGTTCCTGTGTCTGGTCGTTCTGGTGCTCAGGGCTCTGTAGCGTCGACCAGATGGCAACAGTTCAAAGAGGGAGTGTGCTGGATGTGAGGGGTCCAGAGTGATCTTCTTTGCCCTTTTTCTCACTCTGGATAAGTACAGTTCTTGGAGAGTGGGGAGGGTTGTGCCAATGATTCGCTCAGCAGACCGGACTACCCTCTGTAGTCTTCTGAGGTCAGATTTGGTAGCTGAGCTGAACCAGACGGTAATTGAAGTGCAGAGGATGGATTCAATGATGGCAGAGTAGAACTGTTTCAGCAGCTCCTGTGGCAGGTTGAACTTCCTCAGCTGGCGAAGGAAGTACAACCTCTGCTGGGCCTTTTTCACAGTGGAGTCAATGTGAATGTCCCACTTCAGGTCCTGTGAGATGGTGGTGCCCAGGAACCTGAATGACTCCACTGCAGTCACAGTGCTGTTCATGATGGTGAGTGGGGGGAGAGCAGGGGGGTTTCTCCTGAAGTCCACGATCATCTCCACTGTCTTGAGCGTGTTGAGCTCCAGGTTGTTAAGACTGCACCAGACAGCCAGTTGTTCAACCTCCAGTCTGTAAGCAGACTCGTCTCCGTCCCGGATGAGGCCGATGACTCTAGTGTCGTCCGCAAACTTCAGGAACTTGACAGAGGGGTCTTTAGAGGTGCAGTCGTTGGTGTAGAGGGAGAAGAGCAGTGGGGAGAGGACACAGCCCTGAGGGGCGCCGGTGCTGATGGTGCGGGTGCTGGATGAGAATTTTCCCAGCCTCACTAGCTGCTGCCTGTCTGTCAGGAAGCTGGTGATCCACTGACAGACAGAGGTGGGCACGGAGAGCTGAGTTAGTTTGGGCTGGAGGAGTGATGGGATGATGGTGTTAAAAGCAGAGCTGAAGTCCACAAACAGGATCCTCACATAAGTCCCTGGTCTGTCCAGATGCTGGAGAACATAATACAGTCCCATATCGACTGCATCATCCACAGACCTGTTTGCTCGGTAAGCAAACTGCAGGGGGTCCAGTAAGGGTCCAGTGATGTCCTTCAGATAAGCCAGAACCAGTCTTTCAAATGACTTCATGGCCACAGACGTTAGAGCCACAGGTCTGTAGTCATTAAGACCAGTAATTTGGGGTTTCTTTGGGACGGGGATGATGGTGGAGCGTTTGAAGCATGAGAATTTTTTATTCAATTCTGAGTTTGACATCAATCTTGTGCAATTGCAAGAAAATTAGCCCATTATAAAAACACAAATATATTGAGTGAGCAAACATTTAGGTGAGAGAGTTGTAATGGTAATTAAGCAATGTTTATAAATAAAAGCCTAAATTAAAATCTGTCATCATATAAAGTTATCTCTTCAGAAGAAATTATTGATTGCCTTTCAATGGATGGACAAAAAATTAGATAATATTAAAAATATCTATATGACAGTATATATGGCAGTTCCTCCCCATGGTATAAGAGTGCCATGACTGAAAAAAAGGTTGGGACACACTGACCTAATTAATATTCATGAGCCAGGCTGATGATAATTTTTATAAAATGTCCCGGTTTCTAATATGAGCCTGGAGATGTGTTTTTCAGCGGTTTATTGTAGTCCAATTTTAAATGCTATTTCTGACACTGACACTGCCACAGATTAGCCGTTCTGTGACCCTACATTTATCTGTTGTTCAGATCTCTCTGTGGATCTCAAGATACTGTCTGGTTTGGCTATGCCCCAGGTCATTTAACCTTTCCTCTCACACTCACTCTCTATCCGTCTTATATTTAAACACAGTGGATTTCATTCACTCACTAACAATGTGTACAGATGTATGTAAGCATGAAGTATGTGTGCAAACATTTTCACAAAGAAACTTATTTACAAAAAAATTTTGTATACATATCTGAAGTGAAAAAAGTAACAAAGACATTTATGAAATTTAAAAATATTTCTATTTTAAATAAACTCTGTTCTTTTGAATTTTCTATTCATCAAAGAATCCTGAAAAAATATTGTTGGTTGTTGAAAATTCAGCTTTGCCATCACAGGAATAAAATACATTTGGAAATATACTGTATTAAAATAGAAAAGTTATTTAAAATTGTAATAATATTTCACAGTATTACTGTCTTTACTGTATTTTGTGGTGAGCATAAAAGAGTTCTTTCATAAACAAATCTTAAAAAACTTTTTTAGGTTATTTATAATATATATTTTAATATGGGATAGGCTCTAGCAATGTTCATGTTGGTACAACTGCAAAGAATGCATCTTTAACATAGTAGAAAAATTCATGTGCATATGCACTTGTACTGAATTTTTGCGTGAGAACCTTTTCTGCCGTCATAAGCAAGAACACTTGAACGCAATTATTAGTGAATGAGTGAATATGAATGACTTTGACAGTGGCAAAGCCTCAACCTGAGTGTCTATGTCAGTGTGTATGACTGACCCAAAGCTCAGTTTCACCCAAACCTCATGGACCCAGTCACTTCTCATGAACCTTTTGTTTTTTTAAATTAATATTAGAATTGAAATAGACGTTGGACTTGGACTTGTTTCTGTGTTCGGCCTATTTCTATCAAAATATTTGACGGAGATCTCACATTAAACTCTGTCAGAAGCACTTAAGTTACAAGGAATGTGTTTTTTGTTTATGTGTTTGAGAAGTGAGCGATTGCAGCTCTCATCTTTCAGCCGAGCCACTGCTCTTGTTTCATTTAGTAACAGATGCTCCGGGTGAGTGGTTGTGGTTTTGGTATCTTTTGGCGTGTGTGTGTGGTGTACTCTGCCTCCTAGACACAAACTAACCACATTTTTATCGCTGTGTGCGCATTCGTCGGTGCCTTTATTCATGATAGGAATGGCAGAACGAGAAGAACTATCTCAGCAAAAATAAGCACTCCGTTCACCGCAAACACAGACATACTCATACTCTTGGCTGTGTGAGGAAATGCTTAATTTTCAAGGCCTTTCCACACAGATTACAGGCAGTGAATTGTTCACCCCATAAACAGTGTGAAACCAGAATCCTTGAGAAGGGAAGATGAGCTCTTCGGGTTATTCCAGGTCACACCAGACCCAAAGCACACAGACACACTCTTGCAAACACTGCTGACGGCTGCAGGGGACATTTAAAGGTGTCAATTAGACAGACCACAACACACACATAATAAAGTCCGGTTTGTGGGCAGTCCAAGCACAGCTTCAAAGATAGCCTTGAACGCCTTTTTTTAGAGAACATTTAGTCATTACTTCTCTGTCTGTACATTTAAACAAACTCAAAACAGCTTTCCACAGTGTGGTAAATGAACCCACACACCTAGAACACAGAACTGGATCAAACGGCTGGAATATATACAGTAAAGCTGAGATATGATGCTGGTTTGGCTGATGGGGTTTGGGCTTGGGATTTATAAATGATAACATTTCATTTGAAATCTCGTGTAAGATTTTAGTATCTCACCTATTTAGGAGACATTTCATGATTCACACTGTATGTGGGTGGGGTGATTTGAAGTGGGGTGGATATATAAATTGTCCATTTTATTGACTAAACAAATTGTCCAAACTATTTTATTGATACTTTTCATAAAATGTGCTATTTGTTTATTTATATTAATGAAAAAATAGCACCTTATATGAAAAGTATATTGATATAAAATAAATGACACACATTAAATGCACAATATATAATTTTGCCGCTAGAGGTCACTTATTCAAAACAAAGGCATAGCTTGATGACGCCTTGATTTTGTGTAATCATGGGAGGCGTTGTCTTCGCGTCTACAGCCAGTGGAAAAGAATCCAACAGGACTGAATCATATTAATAGATGAGCTAATGTATTAACGATTTATTAACATTACTGTAGTATAAAGCAGGGTGTGGCTGAAAGCCGTTGGAGAGGAACGATGCCGCTGAAGCGATTGCTAATGAGAGACAAGTACGAAACACAACATGGCTCAAGAGCAGTGGAACTTTTATTATGCCGCAGATGACCTATTCCACTTCTTCCGGTCAAGCATATGTGGGGTAATGCAGCGCTGTTTTATCATATTAGATACATTTGTGTGTTGATTGTTGTTATAATGATTCTCTGTGCGTTCGCTCGGTGGCTACTATGAGACACTCAATGCAGTAAGCTAGATCAATTTTAGGCATGGTAAAACATAAGGTAAATCAAGGGAAACAGGATTTAAACAGGAAGACTTACTGTGTTGAGCTTTATAACATGATTAGTTTTCCGTCGTCGAATGTATCCAAACAGTTGCTCACCTGTCTAATAAAAACGCAGCGTCTTTGGTGTTTCTATGGTTTCTACAAAATAAAATCGGAAACCCAGGGTAACGCGGGTATGATGTCATTGATAGGTGAAGCACAGACGCAGTCCGTGTCCTGGTTAAAATTGCTTATTTCTCTGGATTTAAACATTCCTGGAAACATTTGGGATAATTCAAGTACAGGTCAATAAAACATATAACATCGTTCTAGTGGTTTTTAGGATATTTTAATCCAAATATCTTACATATTGTGCCTTTAATGATGGATAAATCATCATATGAATAAATTTGATTTATCTATTTTATTGATACTTTTTAGTGTTGAGTCAAAAATGTTTATTTAAAATGGACTTTTCTCTCAACTCATCCGCCATCTTGGATTTTCTTTTTTATTGACCTCAATGCAAGACATTAGGATTGCTTTTTCTTCTAGGAGTAAATGCCATGCTGCCTGCATTAGGCAGAAGATATTTTAGTAGGCAACGTAATTAAGCTGCTTGCCTTTTGCAACAACCTTCACATCAGAAGCACATAATTTATCATTTGCACGAATATAGGGATTACTGGGTATCAAAATGCTTGTGACAAGTTTCAGATTGCAGTACACTGATGAGAACACAGAAGTATATTAAAGTATATATAACCTATTTATAACAAGAGGAGACTAACAGACTGTAAAACGCTTGTAGATCAATAATGTCTACAAATGCTGTCTAGTTAGGCAGCTTACTTGGTTTTGGTTTTGGTTTTGGTCAGCGCTGATGTGTTTCTTCCTCCGACCAGAGCAGGGACCGGGACACATGGTTATCATTGAAGGGGATTGTGGATTCCTTTCATCCGGGGGTGACTGTCTGTTTCCTAAACCCCGCTCTGAACTCCCTACCTTTATCTCTCCCTGTCTCTTTCTCTTCCTTTCTCTCTCCATTTTCACCCGCTCTCATCTGCTTCTCATCCGTGAGTGAAAGTGAATCGGGGGTTTGGAATCAGAGCATGTGTAATGTATGTCAGCGCTGGACTCTAAACCGTTTTCCCATGTAGAAAGTGGAGGTTATCTATTCCCATAATACAATACAGCTCTGAGAATCTGCTGCAGATAATAAGCCAATAGATACACATGGATCACCAGTCCAAACAGTGGTTTGTCAGAGTAAATGTGTGGGCTGCTTGACTTTGTGGGGGGAAAAAAAGCGAAATGGAGATTTGACGGGGCAGCCTGCCATTTCAAAACACACATACAGACATTCTGTAAGGCTGTCAGTGCCTGTTAGGCTTGGCATCCTGATAAGCAGGCGGTTTGGATCCACTTTCAGAAGACCTTTTCCCCTTCACTCCTCTCCCATACACAGACAGAGAGTGAGAGAGAAGGATTATGGGAAAGTCTGAAAGGCTTCAATCTCACTGAAAGGGAGAATAGAAATATATTCTTTTTTTTCTCATAACCTTATTTTACAGAAGCATCTCTTTGTTAATTTTATTTTTATTTTATGTATATTTTTTTTACTATTTTTGAACTTTGCTTTAATTCTGAGGATTTTGAAAAAAGTTTTACTTTTTAAGAATTCATAAAAAACATAATTTAGCAGTTCACAACATTATTCGTTATGTTAATTTCTCCTATTTTTAAATTTAGATTACCTTTGCCATTATCTAACACGCACTTTTTTTTTCTTCTTCTTTTTTTTGTAAAACTCATATTTTAATATCACTCTTAAACGTGACCCTGGACCACAAAACAAGTCATAAGGGTCAATTGAAATTATTTTGAAATAGCTGAAAATAATTTTGAAATAGCTGAATAAATAAGCTTTCCATTGATGTATGATTTGTTAGGATAGGACAATATTTGGCTGAGATACAACTATTTGAATATCTGGAATCTGAGGGTGCAAAAAAAATTCTAAATATTGAGAAAATCACCTTAAAAGTTGTCCAAATGAAGTCCTTAGCAATGCATATCCACTCACAAAAATATATTTTTTATATATTATAGTTGTAAATTTACAAAATATCTTCATGGAACATGATCTTTACTTAATATCTTAATGATTTTTGGCATAAAAGAAAAATCGATAATTTTGACCCATACAATGTATTGTTGGCTATTGCTACAAATATACCTGTGCGACTTATGTCTGGTTTTGTGGTCCAGGGTAACAAATGTATTATTTAGCAAATCTCAAAAGAATACTTTCATACTGTATATTATAATGTTGTGATGCATAAACTCACATTTCAATAAAATCACTTTTTTTTTTTGTGTGTTTCAAATTTTATTTATTTAGACAAAATAGTATTTTAATATTGGCTGTTTATCTGTTGTCAGCCATATAACATGAAAATAATTACTGACTTATTGTTTCAACCAGAAGTTTAATATCAGGGCATCACTACTTTAATTTTCACTCTTTGAAACAAATCCTAAGGGAATAGGGCTTATAATGAGTATTTATTTGTGTTTAGGAGTTCTGAGACTTAAGACTAAACCAAAAGATCCCTGTGATTCATTAAATCCACTGTAACATCAACCTTAAAACTGACCCAGCTCACACACTCAGCCAATAATGACAGAGTCTCAATGCAGAATCAGAATGTAAACGTTTTATCATCATAATAAACAAAAAGGCAAGACCGTTTTTCTTGGATGCAAAGTGTCCTACAGAGACCAGCCCACTAAAGGTGCTCTTTTTCTCTTGCTCTAACCATCTCCCATTCACCCTCAGAGGAAAATCATTAGCTCCTACTTTTCCTCTATGGATAATGTGTTTCAAATGACTCCTTGCATCTCTTTCATTCCTCTTTGTCTCTCTCCTGTGGCAAAGGGTGCCTCTCGAAGGGCTTGTTTGGAGAGGGATGTTTCCTCCTGAGTTTGGCTAGGACCCATGTCAGGTTCGAGAGGGGCCCCTGTAAGCCTCTATTCTACAGGTTGATGGATGGCTGTTTCACCTTGGACAGCTCTAAGGGTGGGGGGAAACGTTGCTGCTTTGTAACGCCGTAACAGAGCTCGTTCACCCCCACGAGACGGATGGCACTCCAAACAGAGTGAGCGGCAGGGGGCCGTGTGGCTTGGTAAGTTAACAAGCTCCTGTGTGCTTTTCTCGCAATATACGGAGCGCTGTCACACTCGACCTCTACACAGCGGGGTCACGGCTTCTGTAGAACGCAAGGTGGGAGGGGGTCCGCATTTGGCCGGTAAAGACATTATGGGAGAGAATGCTCACACATGCACAGAAACCCCCTGGTATATAGATCTCTTTTTAAACCTTTTGTACATTTTAACCCCTTTCTTAGTTACTTCAGCCCACTGAACAAAGAAATGTGCTTTTAACTGTAGGCTGGTTGAAAAGCAACTTGGTGCATTAATATAGAATTCAACTGATGTGCAGTCAAAAGTGCCAAGTTTTACTCATTAACACACATAATGTTTGTTTTGGGGCTATACTTTTGAGTATTTTTAACATTTATTCTAGCATAAAGCCTCGCACCTTATACTTTTATTGTGAGTAGCCTACTTTAAAATGATTTTTGAAACTTAAAGGGATCACCCAAAAAAGAATCATTCTGTTATCATTTACTCAACCTTATGTTGTTCCAAACCCTTAAGACTTTCATTCATCTTCAGAGCATTAATGAAGATATTTTTAATAAAATCTGAGCCAGTTCTGTACTCTCCATTGACATCTACGCAACTACCACTTTGATGCTTCAATAAGTTCTTAAAGAGATCGCAAAAATAATCCATATGAATTGAGTGGTTTAGTCCAAATTTTCTGAAGAGACACAATCACTTATGATGAACAGATTTAATTTAGGCTTTTATTCTCATATAAACATTGATCAGTAAATATAAACAGAAGAAACAGAACTGATGTGTGAGTTGATGAAATTTGTATGTGAATAAAAGCCTAAATTCAGTCTGTTCATCATATAAAGTGATCATGTCTCTTCAGAAAATTTGGACTAAACCTCTCAATTCATATGGATTAGTTTTACAATCTCTTAATGAACTTTTTGAAGCGTCGAATTGGTAGTTGTGTAGTTGTCTATGGAGAGACAGAAATTTCGCAGATTTTATTAAAAATATGTTCGTGTTCCGAAGATGAACGAAAGTCTTACGGGTTTGGAACGACATGAGGGTGAGTAATTAATGACAGAATTTTCATTTTGGGGTGAATGAACCCTTTAAATGTCCAAATTATTTTTTGTGTATAGTCAACAGCATGACAGTGATGCTGTTGATAGAGTTTAGCTTATTTTGAACTTAGAACATTCCTTTAACTTCTCCTCTCCAAAGTGTATTCAATCTTATACTGTATCTTCTCCATAGTGACCTGTTTCACCCTCCTCTGACCTGTTTTTAGGAATTTGTTAGGGAATTTACAGCAGTTGTGGCTGTATACAAGCCAGCTGACACAGAGAGTGTCTTAAGCACACAGATATACAAACACAGGAAACATTTGTGCATGCTGAGCGGTATAACTGCCATTCAAAGCTGTGGAGACACTGAGGTCATCTCAGGGCTGAAGTCAAAGGTGCTGAAATATGTAAATCTTGGGCTGAAAAGCCTGAAAATCTGTAATTGCTTCAGCTGGTGGGCCGAACGTGGCGCTGTAATAACAGACTCCCAGGAATCACAACAATGTCCCCATACTTTTCCACACTCATGTTTTTAAACTCTCATTTAATTTCTCTCAGCATTATTCCAGCAAAAACACATTATACCATTAATTGAACCTCTCCAAGATGTTTTTTAAACCTTTTAAGTCATTTTTGGCTGCCTTTATGTGTAGATCTAACTGAATCCAACAAGCATTGATGGTGGTAAAATTCAGGATTAGTGGACACCAAGGAAGGCTGACGTATTCAGCTCAGTGAGGGATGGTTGGAAAGACCCATCCCCGCTCTGTCGACACTCTCTTCCCATCTCCAGTTCTCCACCGTGCTAAATACCACTCCTGTTAGCAGGCATTAAAAAGCCATTCACACTGCAGCCATGTGCTTGAGTTGGCCGCCATAATAGCTGAGCCACGTCTGGAAGGTGTCCGTTATTCTCTCACTCATTTATTTTCTCCATCTCCCTTAGCTTTTGGCACGCCAACAGATATCAGTCTCTCTAGACCAGTGCTTTGAGCTTTTTTAGCTTAAAACATTGAGAAATGGCTGTTAGGACTGTTACCTGTGAGAGCCGGAACAGAGAAACGTGATTTATGTGTTTGAAAACGAAAGGATTTGCTAATGCATGTCGATCGAATATCACGGCTAGCCACTGAAAAGCGCTCTCTGGCACGGACGAGTGCCTAAAGCCATATTTTTCACATTAGAGGTTCTGTAAAGTTGCCTTGTGGTGCACATATCCGCTGGCACCCTTCTTGGGGGACGATCAAGCCTCGCAGGAGCTGTTCTCCTACTACGATGCCTATCTGACCATCATCATAATTGAATACACTGCACATGGGCCCCGTCAATGATCCAGTGTAGCAATGGGGGCATTTTAGAAAGTCAGGGAGGGGTTAAGAGCTTGATGGGTGGGATAGAGATGCTGTAGTGCAAGTCTCTTTTTCTCTCTCTCGCTCAACCTCCTCCCTTGGGCAGGTGGTCTGGCCGAAAACTGACAGGGGCATCAGAAACCAATTACCCAGACTGCTTACACACAGGCTTTTCGCTGCCAAACCAAACTATGCTATCTGAATAGGCCTGCGTGTTCACTCCCACCCAAACTTCTCTCTCTCTTTCTCTGTGTCCAGCTCTCAGCAGAAAGAATGTGAGATGGTACCGTATTATTCCTCTGTTCCCAAACATTATGTTTTTCCTCATTTTCATACATAGCTGATGTTGCTTCACACTTAAACTGTATTTATAAAATTATGGTGTATTAAGGAGTTTTCCTTTCTTTCTTTGTTATTTTAATTTTATTTTGTTTATATACTGTTATAGTATTGCTTTTATTTTTTAAATGTTTCAGTTTTATTTTTTTTACTTGTATAGTAGTAGTATTTTTAAAATGTATATTTACTTCAGTTTTTGTTTTACTGTATTACATTTAGTCCTTTGAACCCAAAAACCTGATATTTCTCTCACTCGTTCTCTCTTTCCTCCTGTCTTCCTGTCTTTCTGTCTGGAGGGTGTAATTTCAGATGCCCATCATCATCTCCCATGGTAACTGGTTCCTGAGGAACCAGAGCTGGAATCGTTAAGCAAATTTGATTTCTCAACTCATTTGCCTTCTATAAACGTTGCCATGTGTTTGATATTACATATAAGCTGTTCCAGTGAGTGCAGAGGGAAAGCTGAGAAAGGAGAGAGGTGGAGAACAGGAATCGGAACATTAAATGGCAGGTGAAATTGAGCGAGATCTGAGGCGGAGGAAAAACAGGGAAGATGAGAGGAATGATACTCCAAAACATCTCTTTTCTTGGCCACAAATAGGGAAAAAGACAAAACTTTGCTACTTTCAATCAGTCTGTTTTTACGTGAGCAAAACAAGAACATCCGAATGTTGAAAGTTCAACCAGCAGACAACCGTGGTAGAAGACAACACCATGTCCCAACTCCACAACGAGACTTAAACAATGCAACACTGAGTGGCTAACCAGAATCTCTCTGTAGGCTGAATCAAAAGTATATTGTTTCTGGGGAAAAAAAGATTGTAAAAACATATAAGTATTTAACTCAAGGACAGCATGAAGTTTTGTGCATTGTAAGGAATGTAAGCAAAGGAAAATTATCAACCAAAGACAGACCTAAAAACTTTCAGCAAGGACATTGGGATAGTTCAACCAAAAATGAAAATTCTGGTATCATTTATTCACTCGCATATACTTATAAACCCATATAACTTTCATCCAAGTTTTTTAGCAGAATGTCAAAACTGCTTACTGTCCATACTTGGGAAGGGACCAGGGACAGAGGACCAGGAGTGCCAAACTAATAAAAAAATAAAACATTTTTCTTTAAAAGCAACTAAGATGTGCAGATAAATCTCACTGACTACATCAATGTCCAAAATTGCAACTGGCATTTCTTCTCTTTTCTTTTTTTAGTGAGGGAAATTTATTGTCCCATTTCATTTAAGTACTGCATTTTAGTAGCAGTATTTATTAACACATTTAATAAAAAAAATTTATTGTGCTTACTTTTATTAGGGAACACAGACACTTCGAACTACTTCTGTGTTCCACGCTGACAGTCAGTTATACAGGTTTGGAATGACACAGTGGTGAGTATAGTACCAGTCAAAAGTTTGGAAACATAAAATTTTTTTTATGTTTTTGAAAGAAGTCTCTTGCTCACCCAGGCTGCATTTATTTAATTATAAAATACAGTAAAAGCAGTAATATTGTGAAATATTATTACAATTTAAAATATTTTTTTCTAATTGAATATATTTAATAATGTAATGTATTCCTGTGATGGCAAAGCTGTCTTTTCACCATCATTACTCCAGTCTTCAGTGTCACATGATCCTTCAGAAATCATTCTAATATGCTGATTTGGTGCTCAAGAAACATATATTATTATTATTATTATCAATGTTGAAAACAGTTTTTGCTGCTTAACATTTTTTGTGGAAACAATATTTAAGCATTTGTGATAAGATTTAAAAAATTTACAAAAGATTTCTATATGCTTCAATAAATTTAATAAATACATTTAATAAATGCAAATAAATGCTGTTCATTGAACATTGAACTTAAGCAGCAAAAACTATTTTCAACATTGATAATAATAAGAAGAAGAAATGTTACCTAAGCACCAAATCAGAATATTAGAATGATTTCTGAAGGATCAAGTGACACTTTAGACTGGAGTAATGATGCTGAAAATTCAGCTTCACCATCACAGGAATAAATTAAATTTGAAAATATATTCAAATAGAAAACAGTTATTTTAATTTGTGATGATATTTTGCAATATTAGTTTTTACTGTAATTTAATTAAATAAATGCAGCCTTGGTAAGCATAAGAGACTTCTTTCAAAAACGTTAAAATCTGTAATGTTACCAAACTTTTGATAGGTATTTTAAATGAAGACATATTTTTTAATGCTTTGTAGGGAGCATTAGGAGCACTAAATGAAGGTTATGTAGGGGTGAAAGTGAGAGAAGTGATGGGTATATAATATTTAATAAAGGAAAGAGGATAAAACGAGACTGGGTGATGAGCTGTCAGTAATAGATACATGTACACTGTTTCCCCTGTGATGTCACTAGCTCTAAACCAGTATTAGCGCAGTGCAGAAACCTAATAGTGTGCTAATCTGGACCTATCTGCTGCCGTCTTAGACGGACTGGGAAAAAAAGCCCTCCAAATGCCATAAACAAGTACTAAAGATGTACTTGCTTCCCATTGTAGCTATATAATCCACTCTCCAACAGCCATGAACAGTGAGCACTGCATTACAGCCCTGTTTTATTGATGAATTGGGACTGAATTTGCCTGATCTCATTCTGATCTCATTAAAAAAAATGGATGGAGGGATATACAATCATTCCCATGATGCCTCTCTCAAGAGCGGAATGGCGATAACTGTGCATCTGAGTATGAGACCTTGTTAATATCACTGAAGCCTGTCTGCAACCCTCAGGCGCTGATGATCAGGGGTTGTTCAGACTCTGAGCCTGCGGAGGTTACAGTGACAAAGTGAGGGGAAACCGGTTTCAAGGGGAAAAAGTTGACAGGGAATCAGAGGATTTATGTGGACGCCAGTAAAATTTTACGAGAGGAGCTGCATTTCAAGCGATCCAGCGGGCGTTTTTCATATCAGTCCCAACCCGGTGGGGGTGAGTTTCGAAAACTTTGTCTGAGCGGAGGTAGAAATGATAAAAGAAGAAGAGAGATGTGTTTTACTCAGAAGCTAGCAGAATCTGTTCAAGCAAAGGCAGCCCGACAGAAGCTTTATGGTGCAAAACTGTCCATTAGGATCATGAATGATTAGGGCAATGATTCTTACTCTGCATGCACGTGCCTGCTTGTCCATGGGGTCACACAAGTAGCCATATTCCCATCTTTACTCATCTCGTGGGGTTTGTGGGGACATGTGCGGGCAGGACCCAGAGGAGTGTTTAGGGAGAGTATGTTAGAGCAGAGGTCACTGAGAGGCTGCCCATGTGTGCTATGGACCTGATAAGATTCAGAAAAAGACCCTAGAACCAAGCATGGAGGGTCTCTGGATTATCGTGAAACAGTTTTTGAAACACATTTACCTTCTGTGATGACAGATTCCTGAAACTTCCTGGTTAATATATATATGTGTGTGTGTGTGTGTGTGTGTGTGTGAGACATATCAGGACACAAATGTGAATAATGACATGGGTATGACATAGGTATTACAAAAAGAGGTGACTTATGAGGACATTACCCATGTCCCCATTTTTCAAAAGGCTTATAAATCATACAGAATGAGTTTTTGTGAGAAAGTAAAAGTGTGCACAGTTTCCTGTGATGGGTAGGTTTAGGTGTAGGGGTAGTGTAGGGGGATAGAAAATGCAGTTTGTACAGTATAAAAACCATTATGCCTATGGAATGTCCCCACAATTCACAAAAACGAACATGTGTGTGTGTGTGTGTGTGTAATGGTAGTGTATTATACAGTGTGTGTGTGTGTGTATATATATCTATATATATATATATATATATATATACACACACAGTATAATACACTACAATTTAATGTTTTTTAAAAGAAGT
>RJVU01071502.1:6410853-6434457 GCA_003731715.1 Anabarilius grahami
TCTAAAGTAAAAACAGTATTTTTTTTTAAAAATATTACAATTTAGTATAACTGTTTTCTATGTGAATATATTTAATATATAAATGTAATTTATATCTGTGATGGCAAAGCTGAATTTTCAGTAGCCATTATTTCAGTCTTCAGTGTCACATGATTCTTCAGAAATCATTAACCACCTAATATGCTGATTTAGGCTCAAGAAACATTTCTTATTAAAAATGGCTGTGCCGTATAATATTTTAGTGGCAACCATGATACATTTTTGGGGGAATCTTTGTTGAATAGAACCACATTTATTGGGAATAAAAATAGAAAGTCTTTACTGTCAGTTTTAATCTATTTAAAACATTCTTGCTGAATGAAAGTATTAATTTCTTTAAAAAAAAAAGAAAAAAAAATGACCCCAATACAGTAATATTCAATTTCTCATATAAACGCAGTGTATGTACTTTCAAAGGTGATGTAGTCGACCACACAAGTGGATTTCCAGTTTTGTGTCTGTGTGTGTACATGACAAAAATGTTTCAGTCTCATTTCAATCTTCTTTGTTCCACTAACAAAAGCACTGCTGGAAAACCTCCTCATATTTCTGAAAGGGTGCCATGTTTGTGGTCAGTCGCCTCAGAATCTTTCCTATGAAGAGGGAACACTCTCCAAACCTCTTTATCTGTTGACTGTTTGAAGGGTGTTTGTAGTGTGTTATCTGATTTAACTCTGTTACAACCATTGGTAGTATTTTTTTTGTTGTTGTAAAATAGACCTTGTTCTCACTGATAGGTAAGACAGCCGGTGGGCGAACTCTCGCGTGACGTGAGGCCATTAAAGCAAAGATGAAATGACTGTTCCATTCTCAAGGAGGAATGCAGTGAAGATGATGAAGAGAAAGGAAAAGAAAGGTGGATCTTGGCGCTGGGATCACAGCTGTGTGGAATAGCACTCTGTCTTGTGCATTCCCAGCTGTTGGGAGCTCATAGCACGATCTATCCCCAATGTGCAGAATTCATTAGCGCTGGAATACTGTAGCGCAACAGATTTAGCAAGACATTCCATTCATTCAGTCACTGAGATGTTTCATGAATCACTAACAATAGGAAGCACCAGGGATCGTTCACTTTTATGGTAACTTGAATGCTAAAAAATCTGACTCGATTTCTGTTAAGATATTTATATAGTGTTTTAAACGAAAGTTCAGCGGGAGAATATTCATCTAATCCAGTCAAGCATGATAAGCTCACCACTTTTTTCTTAGCTTGAAAATTTTTAGTGACAATTCTTTAAAGGAGAAGGTTTTTAGCACACAGACAGTGAGCAGTATGTTAGCAAGCTGAGGCCCTGTTTCCACCTGGTATTAAGATGCGTTTTGGTCGATGGGATCACAAGTGGATGCTAAATACAGGTGTCAATTGGGTGTAAAACGTTTTGAGCTTGTCCACTTTCGATCACTTCCAGAGGTAGCCGGAAACGCATACAGTTGCATGAAAAAGTATGGGAACCACTTGCAGAATTTGTGAAAATGAAGGATCAATACTGTAAATAAGTATGGTGAGCATAAGAGACTTCTATCAAACACATAAAAACACGAAACTTTTGCTATTGAGTCAAAATTCATTTTGTATATTAACAGTATCCACTTCTATTTTCCACTTGACAGAAAGGCGAAAAAGCCACAGGACAGGATGTTTGTGGGACACAAACTCCTGTGTGTACTGCATGGACAATTACCTCTGCGAGGAAGGGCGCACCCTCAGCACAGACACAGAGTTGATCTTGCTGACCACTGCTTCCTCGCTGTGTGTGTGCCACGCTTTGGGGAAAGATGGCACTTTGATGTAGGTAACTACCTCCCATTTTATGAAAGTAAACATTCACGGTATCCATGGCTTGGCTTTTCCACTTCAGTGAATTCCAGAGCAAGCCTCCTTTTGAGGCCAATACTTAATTGTCTAAGTGGTCCTGGACAGCAGGGGGCAATTTAGTCATTAGAAAGGCCAATTAAGTAATTAGGCCAGCGGTTTGACTGCCGCGTGTATGCTCACAGGCCCCGTAGATTGCCTGATTTGGCTCCGGTGCCACTTCTACGCACATTTACTCTTGATATCATTGAAAGCTTAAGTCCCCTAGTGGACATCCTCCAAATGGAAATTGCATTTCTTTAAGAGCATGATGGGTGATTGAGAAAATGAAGTTGTGGATATACAAACCGAGGTCATTCCTGAGTCAGAAGTATTTATGAAATAGAGAGTGCCAGAATCTTGGGTAATATTTAAAGACATGCTTAAAACATCATCCAATCAGCCACGTGAAAACACCAAGCTCTAATACCATCTTGAAACAATGAGGAAAGAATTTGATGATAACATCTTTGCTTCCACCAGACTGAAGCTCATGTGTTCACATTCCCATATTCTGAGATACTAAATCTCCATTTATTCTAATTCCACTATATGTGCTGATATTAAAATTCCACTCTGCAGGTAGAGTGTTACAGAGGTGTGCAAAAAGCCTCCACGAAGAGGACGAGAGAAAAAGAGGAGGCATAGAGAGGTAAGGAGAATATTTTGGGCTAGGAGGTTATCCAGCAAGAGCAGAGAGGTGGCTGCTTTTTCCATCACACCGTTGCTCATGCCAGCAGATCATAGCGCCCAGTTCTTACACATGAAACCTGGAATGTAAATATTTAAATGCGGCAAAAGTCAGATTCTCCTTAATTCTATTATTTAAATATGCATTATTTATCTGAGGTCCATCAGATGGCTACAGCATGGAGTATTGAGTAAATATTTGTAGCAGAATGCTGATTATAAACTCTTTTGAATACAAGCCAGTTGACCATTTGCAAAATATATGATGGAAATTTTACACAGTTTTTCCATAATAGTATCAATAACATTTCTAATTACAGTTTTTTTTCAATTGCTAACAAGCATTTACCAATACTTAAAGTACTTTTTCTAAACTCTTAACACAGCAACACACATACATCACACAATTAGCCAAATAGTACATTTTCTGACCAAAACCATATTTTGTTAAATAAACACAAACTCTACATTTCAAAATGCTAAAAACCTTTTTCAGCATACACTAACTCTATCAAAACACAGCAAACCTGATTCAAAATCGAGTCGTTCTGTCAAACACTAACACTGGTTTTCTATCCAACATGAACATATAGTCAATCAAAGCGCAATGACTGTCAAAATACTAACAGTTGATGGCATTACAAAAACTGCATTACTGTCATGTTTCCGTTCTACCTGGAGAAAATATGAAATACATTGTTTTTTATAATTCATTTTCCTCTTACCGCAGTAATATTAGAATGTGTACATGTAAGCCATTCTAAATTTTTGGTTGAGTGTTGAATGTGTGCATTCTTGGCAACATAAGTGAATGTTTATCTGCTTCAAGAACACTGCCGTTATTACCTTGCTAGTGAAAAATGTCATGTAGCTTTTAAGTTGCTAAACTGTATTACTGATAAAATCGTCAGAGCTGCGCTGACAACACGTTTCTGTGTGAGCGTGTGTGTCCATACTGTATGTGTGTGCATTTGAGTGGGAGAGAGAGCGGGAGAAAAAGAGTATGAGCTTTCCGTACAATAAAACGTAATTTTGTGGCAAAAAAACATGGAAATAATTTGTCGTTTTTATCTTATTGTTTACTATATTTATTTGCTTGGTCAGTGTTGTTGTGGGTTTTGATTCTATTGCTCTTGTAGACTTTTTAAATAACTGAAAAATCATTTGTGCTGAAAACAATTGTGATGCTTAATATTTTTGAGAAAAAATGTTACATTTCTTTTCAGCGTTCTTTGATGAATAGAAAGTTAAAAAAAGTTTTAAATAGAAAGTTTTAAATAGAAATCTTTTGTAACATTGTAAATGCCTTTACTTTCAATTTGAATGTGTCCTTGCTGAATAAAATTATTATTTTCTTTCTCTTTTTTTAAAGAGATTTTGAACAAATTAATATTAATTCACAATAAGGCTGGCCATGTTGTTTATTTTTGCACCGCCAACAAAAATACTCTGTAGCAAACACAGAAAAGCAGTGATTCAAACAAATTAGTGGACTGGAACTAATTGCTGTATAATAATATGGCGAAAAGCTCATGACAACTTCACAGTGAGTGTACAAACATTTCTGCTGTATTTGACCTATATATTTCTGTTAATCCCATTTTAACAGACTATATCCCTCCAAGGTCCATCAACACTTCAGCACTTCTTCACAGCAGAAAACAGATGTGGCTTCTGCTAAAGTGTGAGATCCAACAACTTTATGCTGTTAGTCTAAGTTTGCAGTGGGGTTTTCACTCCATACGTAGAGCCTAAAATAGCCTTGTGACTTTCCCTTTCTGCTGGTCAGAATCACACAGAGACTCTAGCATACATGGGGTTGTCTGCATCGTCAGCAAGACCGTGACCTTTGACCTCAGCCCAGAGGAGGTAGGCATATATATGATGTTTCTTATACATTTTTTGTCTTCTCCCCAATTGTCAAATTCTAGCTACGAAGTGACCCCAAAATGAATAAATAAACACATGCGTACATTGCTTTAGCATAGGCATGAGGCATTCAGTCCAGTGATGCATTATGGGAGCTTTTCACACAAAACCAGAGATAAGCAGCTTGCTCTCCACTCCATATACACCCTGTACTGCTATTGCTTAGTGTATTCTGCATGCTTTCAGCTTTAAGTAAGTGTCTGTTTCTTCCTGTCATGCCCAGCTGTCTGTGTTCATCCACGTTTGCAAAGCTAGAGATGAACCATGCGCTCCATGCGGCCTTTGAAACTCACCAGTCCTGCTTCAAGGAGAAAGCCAAACCCTCCCCAATGCTCTTCAACTTCCCCCTGCACTCCATCCAAAAGCTAGACATGGATATGTGCCAGGCCAGGCAAACCGCTCTATCCTCCAGGCATCACACCCCATTATCCCCCCAGGAACCACATCAGCACTGAGATGGGACCTGTTTTTCTGTAGCACCTTTTGAGCTTAAAGCACTTCCTGAGCTCTTGGCGACAATTCCCAGTGAACAGAGAAGGAAAAGGTCACGCTAACTGCTTTAACCTAAGGTAGAGGCCAATGCCAGTGACAACTGATGACTCACGCCACAAAGCCCCGAGAAAGAGAGCACTGCAAGTTTGAGGATATCGTAGGCAGTTACTTTTATTGGGAACGATTAATACGCCGGCTAGCGGCATTTGGAAGCATTCCCAACTCTGATCTCCCACAATCCCGTGGCTCATGTTTCAGATTAAGCCTCGCAGCGACACCACAGCCTACACATCATCCAACCCCTTCCTTCTTGCCTCCACGCATGATCTTGCCGTCTGACCTCACTCCAGCTTGAGCGTTCCAGGCGAGCACGGTGCTCAAATTATCCCTCAGATTCTAATACAGCATAATCATTTGCCTGTCATTTTCATTTCATGCTCTTTACTTCTTCTGGGACTATTTTTGGGGCCGAAAGCTGTAGGAAATTCAGATGTTCAAAAGCTTGCTGATTAGCCCTGTGATTAAAATGGATCGCTGGCTGAGCCTTCGCCAGAATCTAAAGCAGAGACTTCTACAATCATTAAGAGCACTTTGTAACAGTTCACATTGCAGTGCCTAACTCCATCTGTTCTGCCATTTAGTGTACAAATGCAATTCGGTGAAAAATAAACTTATACTCAAAGAAATATTTGATGCAATAAATATCCAAACTGTAATTCCATCTAAAACCCATTCTGTCTGAAAGCATTATTTTGCTGCTACATTAAAAAATATATTTTGACTCGCTCAGCCTGGGAATGAGAGTGGTATTTTGACCTCTCCCAGATTAAAGACGAGAGAGCTGTCACCCTGTGCTGGGTCCACATTTCCCACGATTCCTTACAGGGGGTGCGCTGGATGGCGAGCCCTGAAGGCATGTTCTTTTTTGACAGCATAGTTAGGAGGTGCTGATGAAAGTGGAGAGGCTACGTTGCCCCTGTACCCTCTCAAATTAGCACAGGAGCCCTGTTGCCTGTCACACAGGGGCCCCGTCTCACAGATTCAGTTGCAGTGTGAGCTTTTATGTCTGTGTTGCTGCCACCAATGCAGGTTTTGTGGTGTTGAGGTTGTGGATGTATATTTGTTTGTATATATGCATATGTGACACACAAGGAACAAAAACTCTCTCTGCCTGTTTTTTGCGGGGTTGAGTTTGTGGATGTGTATTTTGTGTGTGTATATATATATATTTATATGTGATCCATGCTGGCAAAATGAGTTGCAATGAACATTGTTATTGTTATTCTCACATTCTATATAAAAAAAAAACCTCAAAATGGTGTATGATTAGTTGGAATCAAACAAAAAATGACTAAACTACAGGTATTTGAAGTCGATAGAGTCAGCAAAGTCAATTTTGAGAAAAATCGAGTTAAAGTGTTCTGAAGGTTCCGAAACAAAATCACCTAGCAACCCCTTAAAATCCCTGGTAATACCGCCGAATTTGGCACAAACCAAGTCAAAACCCATATCTATAGGAAAAATATACATATTCAACTTTTTTTTCCATGATCCCGCAATTGTTTGATTAACATTAATGAAACAGACAGCCTATTTATTAAGACCTACTGTACCAAACGGATCTAATATAATGTTACACATCAGATGTTTTTCCCCAAAAGTTAACCAAACGTTCACTTAAGACATAACAGATCATGTTTGAGTGAATACTCGCCAAGACAAATTTTTTTGAAATACTGTAATTCTGTGTATGAGTATATCAGAATCGCGCGCTGTCTGAGGCGTCTTTTTGCACGCGCTTCAGGATCTCCATTCAGCGCAAGTAAGATCATTTTGTTTACATCAGCATGAGTTTGAAAATCACATTTCATTGATTCAGACTCATGGCATCGGGAATTCGCTATGAATATTCACAAAGTTGGAATGCTGCGCTTTACAACAATACCAAACTTGTGTGGAAGTGCCAGTCGTCCAGAAGCGAGCAGAGAAAAGCAGCATTTTTCATGGTCAAAGGAAAGGTACTCCTTTCAGAAAACATACAAATAAAGATACTTTTAGATGTTTAATTGCTATTTGGAGCATTGGGATCGATAGACGAGGGCTTAATGAACTTATTTTTGTGAAAACCTCAATTTCGAACAAAATTTACATTTTTCACTTGTTTTGCCTGTAGCTCGATATTAGCCCGTGCGCATTCCGACTCGTTTCGCCAGCAGAGGTTACATATGTATATGTGTGTGTGTGTGACACACAAGGAACAAAAACTCTCTCTGCCTGTTTAATATAGCTTCTACGCTCTATACATATTTCTGACCCACTTCGTTTTTAAGGCCAGAAATAAAATCTGGATACCCTCCACCTGCATATCATCAAGCAATTAGGTAAGTTTGTCCATCTTTCACTCTAATGTTACATTCGACAGGCAGCAATAGGATAATCAAGACGTGTCAGATGACGGCGCTACCCCACAGGCAGACAGTCATTCTCTTTCCTCCCTCTATACCTCATAAATTTTATTCAGCATTGATTTCCACACCAATCTATTAACCTGACAGCTGCTCTCCCTCCCCCTCTGATTTTACTTAAGTGGCTTCAGACTTTTTTGTCAGACTTTTATCCCATTTCCTCCCTGCTCTGGTCTGTTGGTGGATATTCGTAATCACTTAATCCATAACAACACCTTTTTTTTTAACCACCGGATCTCTCATGCACACTTGCCAAAACACACACACAGGCCTCTCTGTCTGGTTGCCTGCTCACTGACCTGTGAGAAGTTCAGTCCATTCAAGGGATGACACTGTTCCTCCACCCTCTCCACAGCACCTGTCTGCTTCCCGAGACGCTCGGCCTCCTGCGCCAAGAACAAATCGAGCACCGGAGTTCCCCTCGACCGCACATCTGCTTCCGTCAGCGAGTTCACCATCAGCATCACCCATACGGGCCTCTTGCGTTCCCAGTTCCCTGCGATGGCGTTGAAGAGGTAGTCAGCATAAAGTCCCCGGCCACGCTGATCTGCCGTCATCCAGAAGGGCATCATGTGTTTGACGTAGTCCAGGTGGCGCTTGAGGCGGCGGTAGAGGTCGCGTGGTAGTAACGTCTGGAGGTTTTCTCCGTTGGGAAGAAGCTGGCAGCTTGTGAGCTTTGAGATGGTTAGAGGATCTGTCAGATCCAGTTCAAAGAAAACATTGGCGCTGGTCTGGAAGGCCCGTTTCGAGTTCTCAGGGATGTAGTCCCAGACTCGAGTGTAGGGGACGTGGATTGTCCCAAACAGATAGGACGGAGGGTAAGGAGCAGGCCGTTTCACAGTCCACAGGAAGGAGTTCATGTCTTTCTGCTTTTAAAGAGAAAAGGAAGAAGAGGAGATTTAAAACACTGGACTGAAACAAATACAATCAAGGTTATTTCTTTTAACTCTTTATATTTAAAAAAGTATCATTTAAAAAAAAAATCATAATCCATGTTTTTACCTGCATAAATCAAAGTAAACCACACTGATGAAGTATTGGATACTGATAAAATAATCTCAACTGGCTTCCACAATGTCATACATTCACATGCTTTAACTTTTTCCTTATTCACAAACTGAGGGGGGAAAAAGCACCGTATAGTAGCTGTATCACAGAGGAGTCGGTTCATGCCAGTGCACTGATAGAGCTGGCGTATTAAATCTGTGGTGGAAATGTTTAACTGGGGTTCTTAGTTTACAGTGTGCCTCTCCTCGTAAAAAGGGCCTTTACACTCCGCAGAGCTGCAAAACTCTGCTGTTCTGCACCCTCTGAAACTCTAAAGTATTTACTAGTTGCTGAGGCTGTCAATAGCTTTGCCCTTGTAAAATGTAACCTTCAATGAACAACTCACTCTTAAACGGTCAACCTTTAAATTTAATGAATTGTTCATCCACCTCAGATCAGGAAAGAGCTGTTTAGAGTTTATTAACCACTAGTCAGAACTGATGGTAATGAGAGCAGAAAGAACTGCAAGTGATGTTTGACTATATTTTATTTAGGGTTTTTTCCCCCAGGTATATTATGCTTGCACATGACACTCTTTTAAGTACATTAAGAAATGCAGTAAATGACTTGGAAACACCTCTTCTATTATTTCTGAATTAGTCATTTTAATATTTTTATAAGGGTGTTACATGCAGAAAGCCATTTTGCTGTCATGTGACTAAAAACACAACAAAGAAAGGAGCCCTTAAGACCCTCATGACTGTCATTACCTTTTTTGACCTTTTTATGGATGGATCTCTTGGTTTACATCAAATGGAGTAAATGTACGTAACTCTCCATGCTGAAAAATGATACATGATATATAATGATTTTTTTTAATAATGATTAAGCTATGTATACATAAAGTATTTTAGAACTGTTTACTTGATGGTTACACAATGTGACATTTTAGTTTCATTAAATCAAAATATTTTTAAAAAATATATATGTTAAATCTTATATATAAATATAAATGTTTTTCAAAAATGTATGAAACCAACATGAATATGAATACATTTCTAAGAACTTGGCACATTTTAATACTACACTGTAAAAAAGAATTGTCGGTTTAACTTAAAAAGGTAAGTTACCTGGTTGCCTTAATTTTTAGTTCATTGAAATTAAAAATTTGAGTTAATACAATGAAGGCAGATGATTTAATCAACAGAAACTCACAATTCTATGTTATCTGAACCTCATTAAGTTGATTTGACAAAAGTAAAAATGTGATAAATCATGAAAATAATTTTTACAGTATAGCTTTTAAAATTATTTCTCCTTTTAATCGCACATCATTATTGTCATTGTTGCTAATGTGCCTGTTATTTATATTCCTTTATTACTTTTTTCTATGTCTTCTAAGTAAATGGCCACGTGCGACGCTCATGTCTTCATATTAGCCTTTATGGACACCTGTGAAAATGACTCAAACACTGACCAGCTTTACTGGAGAGAAGCTTATATACTAAAGTAATATATTCTGTATTAGCAGGTCACATTCGCAGACCCTCTGCTCTGTTTTATGGAGTAATTTCTTAACCAAAAACAGGCCTCGCCGTACTCGCGCATTATGAATTACATAAAGAATGCACAGGTCATGTCCTGGACAATAAGGCCATTAATGATATAAATCTCCAGGAAAATCTAAACATTAATTGTCAAAACAAATAGAAAGGTAAACTGGCAAAACTTTTGCGTGCATAATGCATTAATATTCGGATTATATTTAACAAAGCCTGTTGCATGTTTGCCTAAATATACACAAACACTATTGAATGTTGAAATAGTCATTAAGTTTAAAGTAATATAATGCATCTTTCCTTATGATTTCCCACCTCGACCGATGATGAATTCTCTCCTCAACACAACGTATGGCTCAGATGAAAGCGAGACTTTAATTGCGTTAAACAGCCTCGCGCACTTGCCAAATTATAATGAAGTAAATATGCTCGATAACTACTTTAACAGTTCTCGTCTCACTGAAACTTGATCAGTTTATGGGGGTCAGTGATTTTTTTCCCATATAAATGCATTTGAAGTCTATTCACCCGTGGGCTTCCCCCTTTTTCCTTTGACACATAAACTGGCATTGCACTGGCAGGAGTTTAACAGTATTTCACTTGGCACAAAAATTCATTTTTCAGGCCCAGATTCCTACCAGTATATGACAAGAAATGACACGCGGTTGGCTGGACGCCACTAAAATAATTGTTTTAAAACAATATATTCTCCTATGGCTCAATTATTAACTGGAACCAATACATCTAATAATAATTATATTACAATAATTGTTTCTATTGTGATTATAATGTCACTAGCGATTTATTTGATAACTATTTTATTGTTTTTTAATATTATGTAGGCTATATTTGATGTTGTTTATAATAATACGAAGAGGAACAATATCGTGCAGAATAATTAAATAATAAGAAACGAAGACCTCACTAAACCTCACAGCAAGTGAATGTTTTATGTTAAAATAATTTTGCAAAATGGACTTATTTTAGTGAACAGATGCAATGTGAGAAAAAGGATAAATGTATCTATTTTTAATTCATTCAATTTTCTTTAATCAAAAAAAAAAAAAAAAAAAAAATTTTATTAAACATAGGCCTACATCCATTCTAATAATATTGATTTAGTGTCTTGACAATATGAAAAATGTCACTTGTTGATAATAAAAACACCTCTTTAAAATAGCCCACATCATCAGCGGAGAAGATCAAACAGCGAATCAATCTGTTTATAATATAATGCAAGATAGATCTTGTTAACATGCCATTTAGAATCTCCAAGGTGCGTGCATTGCGCGCGAAGCAACTGCAGAAAGTGCGTATGAGATAAACTCACCGATACGGGCTTGTCACATTGCCGCGTGCTCTCGTGCGTGTCCCGGGGTGAGCCCACTTGAAAGAAAGCGCATAAAGTTACCAACCATCGTAGTCCCGAGTGACAGTTCATTTCGAGATGAGAGGGCACAAGACACCTCGCGTTTCCCTCAGCTCCGTTACCTCTGTTGTTTACAAGTTTTTCCTGGTTTCACAGCACAAATGAAGTGTTTTCCGCCGGTTATGATAATTGGCTCACATTTGCCGACTCGAAAAGGAAGCATTCTGCCCCTCCGCCATTCTACTGCCCCAGACTTTCAAAGAGATTCGCGTTGTCTCCTCTCTCTCTCTCTCTCTCTCTCTCTCTCTCTCTCTCTTTCGCTCTCTCTCTCTCTCCAGCTGCCCAGCTGTGCAGAGCACAAACTCTGCGCTGCGTCCCTCAAGTTTCCAGTTTAACTGCGTCGAGAACGTGAAACGCCTTGAATGTTTCCCCCTCTGCGTGTTTTACAAGAGGAGGGGAGAGCAGGTTCTTTTGGAGGGCGAGTGTGTAGCATTTCGAAGGTCATGGAATGGAACATAGCCTAGGCCTATATATTGAAAATATTACATTTTTTATTAGATGGATGAAGACTTTTCATTAGGACGTGGACTTTACATTAAAAAAAAATCCTGTTAATTTTGCTGTGAAACGGACAGCTCTGGAATTTCACCTGACGACGTTTCAGTCATTACGGAAGACGTTTTGTGCTGTATATTTTACATTTCATATACAGAACCATCTGTCTACTACTACAGTACAATGTTAATCATCCAGACTTACTAATAACCACCAGAATTTTACAGACGGTAGGATTTATCAAGCCACGTGATGTACAATTAGGCCACTAATAAAATGTATAGGCAGTTAGTAGCCTTTACTGTGTTACACAAAACACCATCCAGGGTAACACACATGACAGTAAAATCATTAACTAAACAAACAAAGTGTTTTTTTTTTTTTTTAAGTAGTCCTAATTTAAAACTGTAAGTATAGATGTAATGCTGGGACTTCTGGGAATGCCTTTACTGTGTTTCACTGTAAATTATAACTTGTATTTTTTACTAAAAATACATTTTTATCATTACATATGTGTATTACATTGTTAAATATAGATTTGCACTTTAAAATATGCTATAATTCATAGTTTTCACTTTCTTAATCACATTTTTAAATATTTGACCATGAAACTTATCCATTAACAGCCTATCAGTTATAACTTTTACATTTTCTGTTAAAACTGCATATTTTGTTCTTAAGATAACTTTTTTCCTTTTGATTCTTTTCCATGATATACAGCACAAACTGACACGTTCTTCATGAATTCGTAGCATTCTGTATAGAAAGGTCACTGTGATTTTGCCAAGACAAGTTCCTGGATCATATATTTTGTTGATCCTGGAACAACATTCCTGTCTGAAAATTTAGTCCTATCCCTATCTCTAAACTTAACCCTACTCATAACATTTCTAAAATCAGAGGGAAATGATAGGTGAATAACACTGATATAGAAGCACCTAACCCTGATAAGTCTAAACTTGACATAAACTGTAAACTTGCCCTTCAAATCTTATTGGTTGATTGGAATAGGATCAACAAATATGTTGATCCAAGAACATGTTGTACTTGGTGAAATCATGTTCACCCTAGAATACATGCAATCCGGGTCTTTTAACACTTAAATGTTTAGTTTCTGACATATTGTACCGTTTACCCTCAATTCATCACTGTCACCATCTATTTGACAGTAATGCGTTGTGGCCATTGACTTGATCATTTTTGCATTGATGTGTACTGGATCACAGGCGTAGCTATGATTAATGGATCCAAACATTGTAGGAAGTAATGCCTGCAAAAAATATATTTTAAGTTTGTTTTTCATTCCAGGTCTTAAGGATGTGTCATTCCAGCCATTACCACTGGTGGATGAATGGCTGTGCTGAAAGCCAGTTGTCATGTTTCCGCAGTGCCAGCTCTGGTGCCGTGACCCATGTTATTGTCCGAGTGGATGGCTGAGTGACAGTGTCAAGTAGTGGGCAATTAATCATACGGATCCTTCAAAACGAGTGCTACATAGAGCTCCGCTGGTGACAGCAGAAAGGGTCGACACAAGAGCCCCTTTGTGTTTCCATCACGTCTCATTCTCCAGACTCTCCACAGGTCCTGTATGTGGCTCCAACTCCAGCGTACTTGCTCTTACCTACTGTATATTTTCTGTCGGCTCAATGATTACACCACACTGATTACAACCTTATATTTGTTTATGTGAGTGTGAGCCTGCTCAACCAGGCCTTGATGATGTGCAGTATCAGTATGTTTTAAAGCAGCACGTTTCAATCACAAGTGTTGATGAACGATTCAATTATATATCTGGTTACAGTAATGTAATGAACAGCTCTAGCTAAAATGTTCCTCGCAGTTTACCCCACATGCTCCAGTTACAGTAAGAGCTTCGGTGAGAATCAGTTTTCAGTTTGAATGATAGATAATCCCTTTTAATTGTGTTATTCTACGGCTCATTAACCGTATGTGCCGTTTAGCGGGTTTATTTGACTGTTACTCGAATGGTGAATGTCAATTTGAGCCCACATCTGCCTTGTCTCATTGTGTGTTCTGTTATGGAGGGTTTTTACCTTCGTACGTGTCTTCTATATCACCTGTGGCCACCTGCAGCATTTACCTGTTGAAACGACGCCTTGGAAGAGCTCGGGGTCTGAGGGTGATTTTCACATTCTTGGCTGGTGAGTGCGCGAATATTCCTGGATCTGCTCCAGAACTTGAAGCACATATATTGTGCATGCGGATAGTGGAAATAAAACAGTTAAAAGTTAATGTTCTGGTTGTTTCTTTAATGGATGCCTTGGGAATCATAAGCCTAAGAGCGTGTATGTTTTTTATGGTCACAGCGCTGTCATTCATTCACCTCATCGTCAGACTGAACCCTTCAACTGGACATTCAACCAAACAAACAGACTCTCATATTCCGTCAATCTGCATTTTATGATGGAGTGGGTAATGTCTTTCACCTCAAGGTTCCTCCTGTCGCGTGTTTTCGTGTTTCTGAGGCCGAGAACTGACTCTTTGACATTTCACAGCTCTCCCCCGAATGAGCTCATGAATCATGATTAAGTCAAGACCAAATGTCTTCATTTATATTTGAAGGTCTTTTTTGTTCTTTCTTTTTTTTTGAGCTTGTGCTAATTTTTATATCTTTTTGGTGCATTAGCCTACCTGCTGTGTCCATTATAATACCGTGAATGTTTAACTTGTTGATCTTTAAAACAGTGCCCTCTATTGCCCACTCATGGTATTGCGAGAGATTGTGAGAACAAACTAAGAGAAACGGCCATTGTGCTACTCTAAGTAACTTAAGACAAAGTCAAACAAAAGGGAAAGTTCCCAGTGAGAGGGTTTAGGGTTATGAAGAAATTAAAATAAAAACAACCTAGCCCAGACTGCTGCTCATCCTGACAGATAGTCAGTGTCTGTTCTGTAGCCGAACATGATACAATACTGCAGTCAGTGGTAACCTGGCTTCAACTAAAATTTTAAACTGTCGTCCAAACCCAAAACAACAGAGCCTGTCAATATTGAGGTATTGTTGTAGTTTCCGGCATTCTGGATTTCCTAGGACAGTAGGGGGCAAAGCGGTCCTCACAGAAGGGGGTTGCAAGTGTCGTTTAGGGGTCACTAGAAGAAACACGAGGCTCTGAGTTAAGTGAACTAGTAATAAGCCTGTGGAGAAAAAAAAGGTTTAAGATTTCACAATTTTCATGCCAAAACATGAAGAACTTGTGTAGTTTTGACAGCAAAGTGTAGCAAACTACAAAAACAATAAAGGAGAATGACTCTGTTTATGATTGTTTGAACTATGTGCTTTCCTGGCGTGTGCTCACACGCAGACAAAGACTGTCAGGCTATCTCATGAATCAGTATGAGAGAGATGGAGAGAAAGAGTGAAAGTGAGAGGGGGGAAGTGGAGAGATTCAGATGACGATAAGATGGGAAGGCGACAGACGGATGGTTGTTCGTTTTTTGTGAGACTATGATGGAATTTCTTACAGATCGAATTTGAAAGGGTTGCTGCTTCCAGGGAATATCGGAAACTGTGGATGGAATTGTTTAGCTTTTGTTTGTTTGATGTTGGAATAGGCTTAACAGACTTGTTAGTGTATGTATAGGAGAGAGAGTGGAAAAAGAGCGTTTCTGTGCACATTTCTGTGTTCATAACCTCAGAAGACACTGAACAATCACATCAAAGAGCTCGCAAACAAAGGCTTCCCATAATGCAGCAGTCTTTTCTTTTTAGATCAGAGATTATGTGTGTAATTGCATGATGATCTGTGGGGGACCCCTGCTACGGCTTCATCTGTTACTGGGGTCTCTCAGTGTTACAGTCTGAATAGACTGCCTAACTGAATCTATTCATGATGCAACTGTACAAAGAGCTCCAAAATTACTGCTGGTTAAAGATTGTGGTAGTTTAATATACTGAGACCTGGAAGTCTAGATTTGAACAAAAGAAATCATAATATTATGGAAATAACAACCAGGGCATCATTGTCAGGCAGCAGTTCATTCACATTCACCACAAATCGGCTTATCTTTGTCCAAGAGATGCTAATACATAGCAGACTGGCAACGGGGATCCAGAATTTCCCACAGGGAAAAAGGTACTCCATACTGAAGCCGGTGTAAATCATATATTCTCTGACCATGTAATTATAGGGTTTCCAAGAGCACTTAATCTGACCAAAGCAGGCAAACATTTATTGTCATAAATTTGCCAATCACAATGTACTGACACACCATTAGATGTAGTATATCATCTTCTGTTTAAAATGTACTTATGTGTGTGTGTTTGAGACAGAATTGGGTGGGGGGTGGCCAGAGAGCTGCCTAAGAAAATATGGAGAGGCCAGTTTCCTGGCTGCAGCGTGCTGTGTGGGGTTTTTATGAGTGGTGAAATCTTAACCATGTTTATCCAGCGTTTTTCCAGTGTTCTTAAAGAACATCTTAGTTTCTTGACCTGGATTGCTTGTCAGGTTTTGAAATGTTTAGGCATTGGGTGGATGCTGTGTGTGTGTGTGTGTACTTGGTTAAAAATATGACAAAGAAGCCTAGTCTTTTTGAATCAATAATCAATACATTTATTTATTATTAATCCATTTCTATCATGACAACTTTCGAAGTGTTTGGCTTGGTAATGCTATGACAATGTTGATATGTTTGGTCTTGGCGTAATAGATCTGCTACATAGCTGCTGTTGGTTATTGCTGCTGCTGCAGAGCAAGTATATGGGACTTACTACTGCCAGTAGATACACAACACGCTGCTGTGAGCAAGTAAGACATCTTGCTGCCTTACAAAAAAGCATACATGATTTACCCGTAGCAGATCTATACAGGTGGAGCTGGGGAAGATGGAGGGTTTCTGAAAGCGTGCTGCAACTGCTACAGCAAATGCTGACCCAATGTTTTAAGGTTGAGCTCATTGGCTACTACTGATTCAGCAGGAACCAATCAGCTGTGCCCTATAGAGAATGATGTGATTGCAAGGAGACTGAGTTCACCCAAAAATGATAATTCTGTCATCAATTACTCACCCTCAAAGTGTTAATAACTTTGCAGTCTATCGGAGGCCAAAAAGCTCTCGGATTTCATCAAAAATATCTTAATTTGTGTTCCGAAGATGAACAAAGGTCTTATGGGTTTGGAACGACATGAAAATGTTCATTTTTGGGTGAGCTAACCCTTTAAGGATCTATCCTAGCCTGCACCATCTAGAGTTTCATGACAGAACTTTGTATTTTTATGTATATTGTTTACAGTGGAAAATATGTAAATGCTGAAAGATGATGATAATGATGATTATTATTATTATTAATCCGGTTAATTACTTACAGGACAACATCTCTGCAAAATTTTGTACCTTACTTAATAAAAGTACTAAATTTACAACAATATTTTAAATATTATGTATGTATAGTATGTATATAATGTAATGTAATAGTAATAAATATATTTATTATTAACAGCAATGCATATTTCATACATTATACATATATTGTATTAATTTAAAAAATATTGTTGTAAAACAGAAACAGACATTTTGTACTTTTATTAAAGTCGGCATGAAACAGAAGTCGCAATAGTATTTTCTTCTCTATTGTGACGTATACAGTATATCAGAGTGAACGGCTTCTCAAACAAAAAATGTAGAGCGGGATTTGATTTCGTCCATCGTGAATTGACTGGATCATTGGACGGTTGTGGTTTGCTATTGCTGTGATCTCATGTGAGAGGTTGTCCCGTCCTTGTGCCATTAAACACGTCATCATAGAAGATATGTTGCTGCAAGAGGGAGGGAAAGTTATTTTGGTTAAAGAATATGAGGGCACATACATTTAAAAAAAAAAGATTTGTACAGATAAGTTGTTTATAATAAATACTGTAATTTTCCAAAAAATAAGAATTTTCAATTTTGATTTCATGGTGACTTTAAGTAAGGTGAAAGGACTGAAAATGAACATTTCTATTACTTTTAGTATAAAAATTAGCATCACAATGAACAAAATCGGTAATGGAATGTATTTTTCCCCATTTCTCTTTTGACATGTTTTACAAAAGAACCTCTTTAGATCATATGTTGGTCTCTGACATCTCTGAAGTCCTGCAAAAATAGCTGAACTGATGGTTATCTTTCTCACGTTGGCACCTTTAAATGTTTGTGTACCCGCGTTGTGATTTGAGCTTGTGCTGATTATTTCTGTCTCTGCAATCATAGATAAATCAAAGCAGTCCAGCAGGCCATGGGAGAGAGTTGTGGACTGCTTCCCCGGTCTGTCAAGTGGACAGAATTGCAATGCCATTTTTAAATGCTTGGAGAAGTGCATTACGAGTTCTGTCAAACTACATCACTTTCTTGTCTTGGCATAATCACTTTCTTGTCATGCCTGTGTAATTTTGAACAAGAGATGATGCCTGTAAGTGCTTCACTGGATAAATAAAAGTCCTGTACAGCATTTTTTGTTTTGAATAAATGACTGAAAGGGTAGACTAAAACAAATTCAATGACTCAAAGCTCTCCAGGGATACTAAAAATGCAAGTAATTTTCTCAGCAGGAAAAAAGGACGTTGAAGTAAAAAAAAAAAAAGCTCTGCTTTCGGTCGCCATGACAGATTCTGCACTCTCTGACACCACAATCGTGCTTTCCTCTACAGTCTGTTTTCATCCTGTACTATCAGTAAACAGTACAATCAGAGCCTGCCTTTTCTTCCGCTAGATGTTTTCAATTTCAGCTCACAAACAGTTGTTGCTCTCTGGCTCAACCCAGAAGCAAAGAGAAGCTGTCAGTAGAGACATGATAAAGCCTAGGAAACATCCGACCCTTCATCCTTTAAATGATCATACCACCCCTCTTCCCAACAAACGGCACATAACCGAAAAAAAAAAATGAGTGTGGGCGCTTCCAGGAAAAGCTCAGCTCTCATTTTCTGCTTCTCTTGCTGATTCTGAGCATGTGCCTGAGCTTTTACTGTAATCTACAGTACGCCTAGGAAAAGGAAACATGCGTTATGCTGTTTTCACTTGGTGATTTGTTTATTGTCCTGCCAGCGGCCGTGACCTGACGTGCCACATGTTTGTGCAGACACATTTCACGCACGGCATATGTTTGTATGGAAGAAATTATACAAGTATGTGAATGAATCATTCACGTCACGTTTCCAGTCACGAAGTGTAGTGTTGAAATCATTATCATAATAAAATCATATTTATCAATAACTTTAATGATGAGGTGGTCATCTAGTATTTTGAATGGCTGATCCAGGTAGTGATGCTGGATGTCAATCTAATTTTCTCTTATCCATGTCAATCAAAGTCTTCCCTGTAGAAAAGAAGTACTCTAATTTGTATTGAATGTGCAATGCTTGTAGTGTACTTCAAATCTTAATAGTAAATATAATATGATGAAATAAAAGGTCATAAGTGAACTTAAAGGGATAGTTCACCCAAAAATGAAATATATCCCATGATTTACTCACCCTCAAGCCATCCTATATGACTATCTTTTTTCAGATGAACACAATCAGAGATATATTTAAAGTGCCCCTATTATGGATTTTTTACAATTACCTTTCATGTAGTGTGTAACATAGCTCTAAGTGAATGAAAACATCCTGCAAAATTTTTAATCTGCAAGTGTACCGTATATAAAGTTATTGTCTCTCAAAAGTAAGAGTCGACTTTGAGTCAATTAAACGAGTCGTTCGTAAAACGAATCCCAAGCCGTTTCGTTGTGACGTCACAACAAAACATTACCATATTGCCGGCCCACTTATTGCGCGTGCAGACGCCAGGTAAAAATAATTTTTTCAACAAAACTACAGCAGTACAATCTTTTGTACAATCTGTGTTCTCGTCATTTTACTGACGACTGCTTCTCAAACCTCAGGGAGTTTAACGCAGGATTCACCTGTTCATTTAACACAATGCCCAGTTTATTTGGACCAGCTTGCTCCTCTGAATCTCAAACTGTAAGTATGATTAATAATTGATCGTTCAAAATTCATAGGTTTGTATGTTATGTTGTGTACCGTACACCCTAGTCTGTCTCCTGCTAACCGGCTAACTCACGTTTCTGTAGTTCTGCTATTCACATGTGGGTCCAATATAGTCTAAAAATGTGTCGATTAATGCAGCTTGTCTGTCTTGTTACTTGAAGTAATAATCAAGGATGGAGCACGACTTTTGTTTACAAAATGTAACGCATTATCAGCTATTCACGTTTGTGCTCGGCTAATGTGGGAGTTTACAACATAGCTGTGGGCCCGGTTCACTTACATAACTAAAACAAAACTGTTTTTTCCTCTGCGTTTTTATTATTACAATAGAGTGGAGCTCTGTCTGTATTGTAATAGGATGTTAAGATGCTAGTCCGCACTAACTAGTTGAAGTATTCTCCCTGTAAACAGTAAACACCCATTGTAATGTCAAACAATGATATAGACATTTTTTACTTAGTCTGTGTACACATCTGGCCTACATGTTTATCTTATGTTAGAGGTTTTCAGCTTCGCTTGGCATTCTGTACACCTACATAAAGTATAACAGTGACGCTGCTATCACGTCTTATAAATAACGCAAACTAAGGTGACACTTACCATAAAGAAACGTCCAACTCCAGTCGTTATTGCGAATCAGTTTCTGGTTGATAGACTACTTCAGCCATTTCATCGTCGGACCTGGTGCTCGAATTGATATGGTAAATCGATGCTATCTTTTCTGTCCATACATTGTATACAGTGTCTTGCAAATTGATAGCTATCATTCAGTTATGGCAATGGGCACGCAGTGCGCACAGTAGACCAATCATAAAGGATTGGGCCATCTGACCAATCAGAGCATTGTAGGCTCACGGAAAGGAAGGGTTTAGAGAGACTGATTCTTTGAACTGCTTCTAAGGAATCGTTTACAAAACATTGAGAACTGTGGTGAAATTAAATGTATATTATGAGAAATATAAGTGAAGTGAGTGAAGTGAAGTGACATGTGGCCAAGTATGGTGACCCATACTCGGAATTTGTGCTCTGCATTTAACCCATCCAAGTGCGCGCACACACAGCAGTGAACACACACACACCCGGAGCAGTGGGCAGCCAGTGCTGCGGCGCCCGGGGAGCAGTTGGGGGTACGGTGCCTTGCTCAAGGGTCTCACCTCAGTCGTGGTATTGAGGGTGGGGAGAGCGCTGGACATTCACTCCCCTCACTGACAATCCCTGCCGGACCTGAGACTCGAACCCATGACCTTTGGGTTACAAGTCCGACTCTCTATCCATTAGGCCACGACTGCCCATATAATATACATTTATACAGTGTTTTTTGACCTTGCATGCATGTAAACCTGTTGTAGGAGACTCCCAAAACAATATTAGGAACCTTTAAAAAGGCATAATAGGGGCACTTTAATAATATCCTGGCTCTTCCAAGCTTTATAATGGTAGTGAATGGGGGGCGCGATTTTGAAAGCCAAAAAACTGCTTCCATCCATCATAAAAATAATCCATAGGGGTTAATAAAGGCCTTCTGAAGGGAAACGATGGGTTTTTGTAAGAAAAATATCCTTATTTAAAACTTTATTAACTATAATAACTAGCTTCCGACAGGTAGACAGGTGCATCGATTTGTGGCGGAAGAGTAACCTTTGACCTAGTTATTTTAGTTTATTAAAAAAATTTTTTTTTAAACTTTAAAATATTTTTACGTTTTTAAATATAGATATTTTTCTTACAAAAACCCATCCCTTCACTTTAGAAGGCCTTTATTAACCCCCTGGAGCCATATGGATTTTTTTTATGATGGATGGATGCATTTCTTTTCGCCCCCCATTCACTACCATTATAAAGCTTGGATGAGCCAGGATATTTTTTAATATGTCTCCGACTGTGTTCGTTTGAAAGAAGATAGTCATATACACCTTGGATGCTTTGAGGGTGAGTAAATCATGGGATAATTTTCATTTTCGGGTGAACTAACCCTTTAAAGAGAGTACATTTTCATGTTTCTTACACTTAGGCCCGGTTTCACAGACAGGGCTTAGCCTAGCCAGGATTAGGCTTTAGTTCAATTAGGATATTTAAGTAGCTTTTATGAATGTTCACTAGAAAAAACATTACTGGTGTACATCTTAAAACAAAATAATGTCACTTACATATTTTAAGATATGTCAGTACAAGTTGCTTTCAGTTAAAACAGCTCAAACATGCATTTTAGCCTGGGACTATAACTTAAGCCTTGTCTGTGAAACTGGGGGTTAAACTTTTTAAGTGAGGTGCATTTTATAATGTCAGCTTAAAAGTTTTACTTATATGCATGTATTTTGATGTGTTGACTAATAGCCTACTAAAGCACGTATGAAGTACTTGTTTTATAATTTTAACAGTGTTAAATAGAGTTAGAGTTATTACTTTTAAAGGTAATATATTTTAAATGTACTTAATTGCAACTTTATAATTACAAAAGACTAATTACAAATAATTGCATGATGAGATAAAAATGACAATAAAGTTTTAGTTTACAAGTACATGTAGTACATTCGGCAGTACACTTTAAATTAATATGCATTTAAAATATAATACTTTTTCATTTAATTGTAAATGACATGGAGTAAGTGTCTGAAGACATTACATTCAGTTTGCACTTAAAGGGATAGAAAAAAAGAAAAATCTGTCATCATTTACTCACCCTCAAGTTGTTTCAAACCTGTATGAATTTCTTTCTTCTGCTGAACACAAAAGAAGATATTTTAAAGAATATATAATTTTCATAATGAGTACTTTTTTTTCCTTTTTTTTTTAAGTATACGCAAATGTCCTTCTTTTTTCACAAGGATTTGCAGTTCTAAAGCTCCAGCTAGACACATTTCCACTGGGCTGGACTCCACTATAGCCTGTAGGGGTTTATTTTAAATGTGTGGGCAAAGGTGAAGAACTATGTTTGCCTAAAACACACACCACTCAACAGGGGGATAAAAACACAGCAAGGCCCGTATGAAGGCAGAAAGCTTGATTAATGGCTGTGCTCATGATCCAGCCAGATTCATGTGGCATCAAAGTTGAGATGCTGATTCCTCTTAAATCAATCTCAGAGAGTTGCAGATTTCCCGGTGTTGAGTTACATCACATCTCAGATGCTGTACGTGATATAGCAGCGTTTCCCTCAATTTGATTTCAATGAGATGAGTGCCTTATGCTCAGACATAATAAACAACAGTCATCCTCTTCATTTTTTTCCACTCCACTGTCAAACACAGATTCCATCCACATGGAGACATGTTATGAAACTCCTTTATTTGTTTCTGTTTGCAGAACTCCCTTCTCAAGACAAGCCACAGCCGATCAGAGCATCATCATGTTTTCTTATCATCATGTGTCGGGTTTAAATGATGCATGGATGGATGAGAAGCATGCTGGTACTGCAGTCTGACTCTCATATTCTGAATGAGATCACAGCTAAACTGTCACGTATCATTGTTAAGTTAAATAAACCTTTTTTCCATAAAAAAAAAAAGGGAGTATTAAGAATATTTTTCCTAAACCTTGTGAGTAATTCAAAATGATTAAGTGAATTTATCCATACTCAGATATTTATATTACCCACAAAGCCACAAGATAAGCATAGCATGTTATTTAATTGTAAAAATAGTCAAATATATATATATATACACATAT
Organism: Anabarilius grahami; assembly: GCA_003731715.1. Lineage (NCBI taxonomy): Eukaryota > Metazoa > Chordata > Actinopteri > Cypriniformes > Xenocyprididae > Anabarilius > Anabarilius grahami. The sequence goes on from RJVU01071502.1 coordinate 6,434,442, forward strand.
ATATATATATATATAT
>RJVU01071502.1:6435102-6448245 GCA_003731715.1 Anabarilius grahami
AAACACAGAATTGTTGACATTTTTGCAGATTTATTAAAAAAGAAAAACTGAAATATCACATGGTCCTAAGTATTCAGACCCTTTGCTGTGACACTCTATATATTTAACTCAAGTGCTGTCCATTTCTTCTGATCATCCTTGAGATGGTTCTACACCTTCATTTGAGTCCAGCTGTGTTTGATTATACTGATTGGACTTGATTAGGAAAGCCACACACCTGTCTATATAAGACCTTACAGCTCACAGTGCATGTCAGAGCAAATGAGAATCATGAGGTCAAAGGAACTGCCTGAAGAGCTCAGAGACAGAATTGTGGCAAGGCACAGATCTGGCCAAGGTTACAAAAAAATTTCTGCCGCACTTAAGGTTCCTAAGAGCACAGTGGCCTCCATAATCCTTAAATGGCAGACGTTTGGGATGACCAGAACCCTTCCTAGAGCTGGCCGTTCGGCCAAACAAAGCTATCGGGGGAGAAGAGCCTTGGTGAGAGAGGTAAAGAAGAACCCAAAGATCACTGTGGCTGAGCTCCAGAGATGCAGTCGGGAGATGGGAGAAAGTTGTAGAAAGTCAACCATCACTGCAGCCCTCCACCAGTCGGGGCTTTATGGCAGAGTGGCCCGACGGAAGCCTCTCCTCAGTGCAAGACACATGAAAGCCCGCATGGAGTTTGCTAAAAAACACCTGAAGGACTCCAAGATGGTGAGAAATAAGATTCTCTGGTCTGATGAGACCAAGATAGAACTTTTTGGCCTTAATTCTAAGCGGTATGTGTGGAGAAAACCAGGCACTGCTCATCACCTGTCCAATACAGTCCCAACAGTGAAGCATGGTGGTGGCAGCATCATGCTGTGGGGGTGTTTTTCAGCTGCAGGGACAGGACGACTGGTTGCAATCGAGGGAAAGATGAATGCGGCCAAGTACAGGGATATCCTGGACGAAAACCTTCTCCAGAGTGCTCAGACTGGGCCGAAGGTTTACCTTCCAACAAGACAATGACCCTAAGCACACAGCTAAAATAATGAAGGAGTGGCTTTACAACAACTCCATGACTGTTCTTGAATGGCCCAGCCAGCACCTGACTTAAACCCAATTGAGCATCTCTGGAGAGACCTAAAAATGGCTGTCCACCAACGTTTACCATCCAACCTGACAGAACTGGAGAGGATCTGCCAGGAGGAATGGCAGAGGATCCCCAAATCCAGGTGTGAAAAACTTGTTGCATCTTTCCCAAAAAGACTCATGGCTGTATTAGATCAAAAGGGTGCTTCTACTAAATACTGAGCAAAGGGTCTGAATACTTAGAACCATGTGATATGGTCAGTATGATATGGATATGCTCAGTTTTTCTTTTTTAATAAATCTGCAAAAATGTCAACAATTCTGTGTTTTTCTGTCAATACGGGGTGCTGTGTGTACATTAAAGGATTAGTTCACTTTTAAATAAACTTTTCCAGATAATTTACTCACCCCATGTCATCCAAGAAATTAAAGTTTTTGATGAAAACATTCCAGGATTATTCTCCTTATAGTGGACTTCAATGGGCACCAAACAGTTGAAGGTCATAATTAGTTTCACCGCAGCTTCAAATTGTTCTTCACGATCCCAGATGAGAAATAAAGGTCTTATCTAGTGAAAAAAATCGCTGTGTAGACACTGCTAAGCGTATTACTGCCCTCCACAGGTCAAAGTTTGAACTAATTTTTATATGCAATATGCTAGTTCAATAGTATATAACAATTAGTTCAAACTTTGACCTGTGGAGGGCAGTAATACACTTAGCAGTGTCTACACTGCTGGAATTCAAATAGAGGAGAAGAAGAAGAGAGCTAGTTCAAGATGAGCATTTCTGGTTAAAACTTATATAATTTTCAATTTTTTTCAGAAAATGAGCGATGGTTTCACTAGATAAGACCCTTTTTTTCTCATCTGGGATCGTGTAGAACAATTTGAAGCTGCAGTGAAACTAATTATGACCTTTAACTGTTTGGTGCCCATTGAAGTCCACTATAAGGAGAATAATCCTGGAATGTTTTCATCAAAAACCTTAATTTCTTTTCGACTGAAGAAAGAAAGACATGGACATCTTGGATGACATGGGGGTGAGTAAATTATCAGGAAAAGTTTATTTAAAAGTGGACTAATCCTTTAATGAGGAAAAAAAATGAACTTAAATGATTTTAGCAAATGGCTGCAATATCAGAATCAGAATCAGAATCAGAAAGAGCTTTATTGCCAGGTATGTTGTTTACACATACTAGGAATTTGTTTTAGTGACAGAACTGGATATAACAAAGAGTGAAAAATGTAAGGGGGTCTGAATACTTTCCGTACCCACTGTATATATATATTCCTTTTTTATCAGATACCCAGTCAGCTGCTTCAGTGTGTTCGCTCTCATTTTGTCGTCATATAGTGTTTGGAGACACAACTTCTGTTTTGAAGACGCAGGATTCAGACGGTAAATGAGCCGCGGTGTAGGTAATTGGGGAAATAATCCCCCTAGAGCTGTAACAGCATTTTTTTTTTATATATATATATTATTAACTGGAAACAATTTCATAGCCTGACCACCACATACTATGAAAGAGGAGGAAAGACGGTGATGAAAAATTGCAATAATCCCTTCTTTCCTGTTTATCCTGGCTCAGTTTGATGGTATGTGATACACTGATAAAACAAGGAACCGATGTTTGATGCAGAGGGAAAGGGTTTCTAATGTCAGACGGACCTTAGATGTTGTAAATTAAAGTAGGCAAAAACTGTTCTTGCATGTATGAAATGTGGTGTTAACATAAAGCAGCACTATAATTTGTATGGGGACCGAGAGCTAAAAAGTAGAGCGCTTTAATCAATGTAACGCTAAAACACACTAAAGTTAATTTGTCTTGCGAAACTTGTGAAAAGATGAAAGATCCCATCCATGCATACTCGTGTAGTATATAAATGATGAATTAGGCCTAACTCTATGAGAAATCACAGATGTTCCTGTTCTTTTCCAGTTCTGTTAGATTTTTCTTTTCTTTTTTTTTTATGATTACCAAACAGCTATGAAAGCAAAAGAGCAGACTTGCCCTTCAATCAGTGCTCCGAGTCTGCTGAGACTTTGTTCAGGGGATTTTGCACATGGTTAATTATATTAGATTAGCACAGATTCCTATGTTATTCACATTAATAAGCTTGTCTGTGTGGGTGTTTATAAATGTGTGTGTGTGTCTGTGTGAGAGAGAGAGAGACCCTCAGTGTTTTCCATGACAGGGGCCAGACAGACCCCCAGGCCCAAGTCTCTCTCGACAGAGCCTGTGATTTATCATCTGTAAGCCCCTTGCTTTCAATCTACACACACACACACATAGACTGGTCAACCAAGTTCTCATGTGGTTAACCACTCCTCAAAAAGACAAATCTCTCAATACTGTCTGAACTCTCGTACATAGTGTGGAAGGCACTGTCCCTCCAAGAAATGCAGTTTTTGCAAAAACATGACACCACTGTAAGCAGGAGCAACATACACCAATTTTTTAAGGGGCACCCACGGTGGTTCTATCATACTAGTGTAATCTAAAAACACTTTTAACTAGAAAATAGTTCCTTTTATAGTCTAAATGTATATAAATCAGTACTCAAAAATTTGGGGTTGGTAAGATTTTAAGTATCTTATGCTCGCCAAGGTTGCTTTTATTTGATTAAAATTACAGTATTTTGAAATATTAGTACAATTTTAAATAACTGTTTTCTGTTTTAATGTATTAAAATGTTATTTATTTTAGTCATGGCAAAGCTGGATTTTCAGCGTCATTACTCCAGTCCTCAGTGTCACATGATCCTTCAGAAATCATTCTAATATGCTGATTTGGTGCTTAAGAAACATTTCTTTCTATTATAAATGTTGAAAACAGTTGTGCTAGTTAATATTTTTGTTGTAAACTGTGATGTGTTTTTTTTTTAGGATTCTTTGATTAATAGAAAATTCTTAGAATCTTAGTATCATTATAAACTCAATTTTGATCAATTGAATGCATCCTTGCTGAATCAAAGTGTACTAATGCACTAATTTCATCAAAAAATACTTAACCCCAAACTTTTTAATGGTAGCACAGTATATTTGTGTATATAATCTGATTTTGCACAACACACCCTCAATCAAGTTGAGTTAAAGGTAGTGTAGGCAATTTCAGAGAGGCTAGCAATAGCAACATAGCTTTGAAAGCAAAAGATTCCACCATCCCTTCAGAGCGCTCTCTAAAGCCATGCCTCCTTCAAAACACATGAACACGCACAGCAGAGTAGGTGAAGCAAAATGAAAGATAAAGATAAATTACCTCATGTCTCAAAGCACACAACATTACAATAATAATGAATGTAAACAACTTGCAGAGCTCTAGTTGTACCACCTGACTGTAATTACAAGATGATTCATTTCGGCGTTGATAGTGTTGACATAGAAACGCAAATCAGAGTCTGAGGACGTGAACAGCTCCAGGTAGAATGTCAAGGGTTGCCATCTTGTAATTACGGTTACGACATGGTGTGAACGCAGTATAAGCTCATTGTTTAGGTTCAGGAGGAACTGTAAAAGATGACTGCCATTTGTTTGTGGCGCTCGGTGAATGTCTGTCTACAACGCTGCATATCCTCATGGAACGCGATGATGACGTGTGATGTCTGCGCGAGCATGGGTGCGTGGAGGTATGGAAATACATATGTTGACAAGCAGCTAAGACCGAACGCAATGATTGGACGAAATTTTTTTGTGCTGAGACTTTCACAGAAGATATATTTACATGTTTTAATATTTAGATCATTTCTATTATTGATTTCTAGCATGATGTAAAGAGAGTTTAACAAAAAGTATTTATTTTTAAAAAAGGCCTACCCTACCTTTAATTGAGTGGTGTTATTGTGTAATTTAGATTAATGTGTTTTTTGAGTAAAATATTTTTTTAATAAACCAGGTCATTTTTTTTTAATAAACCAGAAAATATAGGCTTGGAACCTATTTATTTTGCTATTTTATTTATTTCAAGTTTTACACAGACTGTAGGTTGTGACGGTAGGAAGTAAATTTACATTTGAACACTGTCATTTTACACAACAAACTTTAAATCTGTATTGCCCTCCAAGAGGGGTGCATCAAATTAAGTGTGTTAGACTGGCCCCAGATGACGAATGTCAGCATTTGTTTTCCCATCAGCAGTGAGGCAAGTTTTACCCAGGAGAGCTCTCTGTCACAGCCTTCACACTTCCACAGCTCTCAGGGGGTCAGCAGAGTGTGGAACTGACCACCCTCAGCAGCCTCTGCACCACAGTAAATCAGGCCTTCATGAAGCTGCTGCTGCACTTTTCAGGTTCAGGAGAGGAGGAGGAGTATCAGATGAGAGGGAAATGAGAGGAGAGATGAGAGAGGAGGATTTAGTGTGTGGGAGGATTGCGGTCTGAGGTTGATTTGAAGCTCTCCCAGGTTGCCTCGGATCTCCGTCATCTCCATAGTTACTTTTCTGTTTATGAGGCAGAGTTTTGTTTTTCTTTTTGAGTTCTGTTGGTGACTTACTGCACGCGTGAGATTCTAGTAAGTGTTTTCAGAGAGCCCACAATCGGAAAAGGCATAAATTTCTTTAATATTAAGCATCAAATCTAAAATTAGTGTATCTACCTTTTACAGTAGACTTATCTTAAAAGTAAAGTGTGTAAACCATTTTCTCTTGAGCATCCTTTAGGTCAGGCCTATCTGATTGTCTGAACAGTGGAGAACCTGTTTGAAAACAGTCATTACAGCAGCTGATGTCGCTAGTGAGCAGAAATTACAGAAGCAAAAGAGTTCAAAACAGTTTGTTGCTCTCCATTTAAACCCGCTTCCCCCGTGCTGTGAGTGAAGGAATTAGAGGCCAAAACTCAGAAGCTGAAGGAAAGAGAGCGTGAAACCACAGATCAAATGATAGAGATGAAAAAAGTAGTCACCTGGCACAGGGAGCCTCTGCTAAGCACTTCAGGAAGTCATCGGTACAGAGAAGCTAGTCATTAATTTGATGTGATACCTGCGCTAGGATGGCTGTGGGCCAAACCAAATACAGGTAATGGCGGGGGGAATGCAGCCATTTTCCTCCAGCTTTGAATGAGCTTTTCTAATTAATATATGGGCTCTGTGTCACCAGGAAGCAATTAGAGAGTGTTGAAGTTGTCACTTCTTGTCTTCATTCAAAAACCACTCTTTGCTCTCAGTCAGAGGCAGTTACTTCACTACACAAATCAATACATAGTTTTGCTTTAGTTTTAACCTTTTATCTAAAAACATCATTACATGTTCAGTGCAAAGTATGTTTCATTGTATTTTTGGTGGTAGTAATTCAGGATTTGCCATGGAAATGGAAAAGCTTCAGCAAGTTAATAATTTTACGGGTCATGGATTTTGTCAGGGGTCAATAATTCTCATTAAATTTTTCCTGTGTGAGGTGTATGAGGAAGCACGTTGCCCCTCAGATATTTGAGCCATGTAGATTTTTTAAATTAAAAACAATATCTACATTCAAATATACATATTCAAAAAAAAAAAAAAGTTATGTCTCTGAAAGTTATGGTTTAATTACAGTGCCCCTATTATTCTTTCTTTCTTTTCTTTTTTTAAATATTACCTTTCATGCAGTGTGTTATATAGCTGTTTATGAATGTAAAAGGTCTGCAAAGTTTTTTAACGATCAAAGTGCACAACAAATAAAGTTATCTCCTAAAAGAAAGAATCGATTCTGAACTGCTAAAACCAGTTATCTGCAATTTCAGTCTCATTTCCTATTATACCGATGTAACAATGTAACAAATTTGCATAATGCCAGCCTATGGTCTTCACTGGCTGTCTATGAACAACGTCTATGTTGACCCGCCCAGCCACCTCAAACACAGTAGATGTAGCTGAGGTGTGGAAGAGTTTGGTTTGTGTTGTCGACATGTTGAGAAGATGCTGTTTTCAGCGCTGCGAATCCACTTTGCATGCACTTCAAAATAATGAGGACTCGCACTGGAATTGAAAAGCTTCCGGTGCTGAAAATCAGATATAGGCGTTTCGTTTCCAACACACGCTGTAAGCAGTAGACCAATCACAACAGACTGCGTCGTCTGACCAATCAGAGCAGGCTTGCAAAAAGGAGGGGTTTAGAAAGACTGAACCTCTGAATGAACTGTTAAAATTAGGATCCTTTAAAATAGCATAATAGGGACATTTTATGTATAATTATTGTGTCTGCTATGCTTTTCCCCCATATAACACAAAAAAAAGTTATCAAAATGTCAGAGCTCTTTTCAGGAAAAAAAAATTATATTGCATTACATCACTGCATAAGAAATTTCTGAATTTGTGGTCTCTCTAACATTCGCACTGGCAGCCATCTGGATCGGATAAGAATAAATGTTACGATGTGTCTCCCTGGTGGTGATGGAAGACATGGCAAATAAATCAATAAAACACCGCTTTGCTGACACTCCTGCATTTCACATTTGCTCCATAAATAGATTAAGTTACATTTGACTTCATTGGTTTTATTAAGTATTGCATACAGTTAATCATTTTGGCATCCAGCAGTCCACATTCATCTTACCAGTCCTTTATAGGGAGCCTGATCCCTCTGAATGCGGTTTTGTTTGTGGGGTTACACACTCAGTGGCTTGTCTGGCAGTGACATACTGGACACTTATTGGCTTCATTGTTTATTATGGGAGTGCGGTCTCAAAGTTTCCAGGTTGGTCAGTATTTACGGTGCTCTATGACCCATGCCATGGCTTTGTGGATCGGTGGGGTGATAGAGAGGCCAGGGTCTGGTTCAGGTGAGGCTAGGGTTTCAGTGCGGCTTACCCTCCCAATAGGATCCATGGGCCAATTCACCCACCAGCCTCTTTCAGCCCTACAGCTGTAAATGTCACCTGACTCCTGCCACACCAGCACTTATTGACAGGCCTTTTATTTCTGCCGCTTTAACGAGGTTCAGTACTCCCGTTTCATTCCCTATGGTTTTACAAGTACTAAACATCATTGCCCCCAATAATTCGCTCATATTGATGCAGCAAGCTGGATGGTTGTTGCTTTTAGACAACAGTTCAATATACAAGAGGTTAATATTTAATAGTTTACATTTTATACACAAAATTGCCAGTTACTTTGTCTGTTTTTGCTTTGCCAATGCAAATAGTTTCAAACAAAGCAGCAGCAAAACTGCTGTGTGGAGCAAGATTTTAAATGAATTGGTCAAGTAAATGAGTCAATGACTCACAGTATAAAAACAATCACTTGATTTATTCCTGAATGAATCAGCATTTTTGATTGAATTGGTTGAATAAATGATCCAATGACTCACTCATGATAGTGACCTGGTAGTGATGTGTGTCGCAACCAAATTATTATTTTGATCCAATTCTTTTCAATGAACTGGATCAACAAACTGCATTGAATGATTCTTTGGCGAATTCGACTGAACTGATCACAGCAGTTAACTCACCCATTCGATATGAACCAAAAACCCAAAGAGCTCAAAATGTGCAGACTCTTAAAAATGTCACACTATTTAAGCTCTATCCTATCTGTAAAAATGTATTTTTGAGCAGGATGATGGAGTGTAGGCCTATCAAATAGGGAAAAAGAAATAAATATATCCTAGTAACCAATTCAGAACACCCAACTGCGTACCAACAATTTTAAATGACTAACATCTTAGCAACCACATGAAAATGCCCAGTATGGTTCCAAACAGAAACCCCTTTCAGGGAGCTCTATATTAGCAGTCATTTGAGCAAAGGGACAGTAAACAGAGAGGAGGGAGTGAGAGAGAGAGAGAGAGAATATGACAGAAAAAGCAGCTTCTGTTGTCTTGTGACAGCAACATATTTTAATCCAGTCTGCCTAAACCAGAAAAGAGAATTCTAATGTAGTGATGACAACTTGATTTATAAACTCAACGCTTACACACGTCTTCCCAGCCACTGCGCTCTGTTCCTCTTCTCTCCGTTCTCTCTCTTTCTCTCCCATTCGATTCATGAGAAAGTTACTTCAGGGCTTTTTCAAACCCTCAGCACTCAAAGTTTGATAGAAAACGTATACAAAATCATTCGGTAAGAAATAAATACCAAATGCGCATCTAGTTTTGTGACATTTATCATTAAATGCTATACAAAAAGTGTTAATTAATTTTATATATATAGCTTAATACTTAGTTAGCTTAATACGAAGGGAAGGGGTTCTCATGGGAGAGTTAATAGTATTGCCATAGTGTCTGAATTCATGCCATTTATGGCTAGTGACTGTTAGATATAGTCACCACATTAAATCCAAAGTTCACCACCACATACTGCACGAGTGTTTGTCCACTCACCATGGGAGGTTTTTGCGGTTCATGACTGTTCGTGACTCTTATGGTGTGATTAACATCTTGATCTTTGACCTATCCTCCCAGAAAGCAGCTGTCATCTCTTACCATCAAAGAGCATTCTTTGAAGATGAGAAGGCTGTTCCTTAAGTTACTGCCCAACTGAACCTCGAGTAACAGTGCAGTGAACTGACAAATCAAGGGATCTTGAGCAATATCTATAGGGATGTTCCCTCATGTGATCTTGCCATGCACACAACAAAAACAGGATTCTGTGCAATCCATGTTTATTAAAGCAAGAAAATGATGGTCGTTGTTATTCTAACCCTTTTTTTTTATGTTTACAGAAAAGTCCCCATAGTGTCACTGTAATGCATTGGCTATGAAAACACATATGGTATTAAGTTAAGTCTTTTTGGTCATTAAAACCTTAATGAAATAACAGTACATTAATAGCCTTTACCCAGACTTCTCCTCAGTGGGCTGCAGTGATGTATGTTTGTTTTGTTATGCTAAGATAATCACAAGAGCAAAATTAAATTCATGTCATAGTCAGCTTGAAGAAGAGACAAGGAATTTTTGTCTTTAAATTTTGAGCCATCTGTAACAATATTTTTTTCAACATGTATTAAAACAGCTTAATTGATGTGATGTGATAATGATAAAATTAAATGATGATGTTGTATTGCTATAATGTACTTCAAAAGAATAATATAGTTAATAATAATACAAATTTTCAAATCTGTAACTATACTTTTTGTTTTTTTCAACATGTATTACATCTTGATCGATGTGACATGATAAACATTTTAAATTTCACATTCACGTTCTATGAAGTTTGTCCACCATATTACACATTGCATTGTAAAAAACAGAGTGGACAAACTTCATAGAACGAGAATGTGAAACTTAAAATGTTTAGTCAGAATTTTTTGGTTAAACTAACCTGAGCTTGACCAGTGTGTTTTTCTGACAAGCCTAATAAATAGTTGCATTTTAATGTTTTAAAGGAAGTATTTTAATAGATATATAAAATATATTCTTTCTTTCTTTGATTCTTTCTTTGTTCTTGGACTTCCCTCCAAGAAAATGATGTCACTTGTAGGAAGTCATGTGATTTAGGGGATATGCTTAAGGTTTTAAAGGGCAAATAGCAATGTAACAGGGTGGACTGAAGTTTGAGGGAAATAAACTTAAAGGATCTATTGACAGAAATGCACTATAATATACATAACTATGTTTTCAGTGGTGTATAAATACCTTACATAATGAACGAACCGTTATGTTTTTATTACCTTAGAATGAGCCATTTCTATCTCATACACAGCAGGTCCCCTTACATGTTAAATCGCCATTTTGCGCCGTCATGTTTCTACAGTAGCCCTAAACGGACAAACTGCTCTACAGAGCGCGTTTGCTTGACTGGCTACTCTCTGCTGTCTCAGACGACGACATCTTTGTCCTGTGTTGGCCACCATAGCTTCTCTATATTGCAATTCGCAACCTCACCACTAGATGCCACTAAATTTTACACACTGCACCTTTAATAGTTTTACCATTATAATGGTATTCCAACAAAATGTATTTTATGTCAAAGAGAATAAGTAAATGTATATACTAATACTCAAAATTGCTAATGTAGAAATATACATGTAACTTTTATTTCAAAGTGAAGTTGAGAAAACATGATTTTTTTGGACACAGGAATTTGCCGGTCAATTGCTTAAAAAATAGTTTTTATTATTTATTGGAGTACATCTATGCTTGAAAAACGATGTGTTATGAAAGTTGATTAACATTTTATGTAAAATATGCAGTATTGTTTCATGGGGACATAAAATCCACCAAACTGTAATAACCCACTTGTAGAATGCCTGCTTAATATCTGCTAACACTTTATTTTGATTCTCCCCAACAGACATTTTTCAAGTACATGTCAACTTATTCTACTAACCCGAACCTACTAATAGTCTACTAATACTCTAATGAGAGTTAATTGACTTGTAAAGAAGTTGCAAATTAATAAGAGTTAGTTGGCATGTACTAGCAAAGTTACTTAGTAGAATGTCTAAAGTGGACTATCGAAATAAAGTGTAGCTGAAAATATAATAAACAATAACATTTTAATGCTTTTGAGTGCAATTTACATTTTCTGACTTGACTTGCATTCTGAATGACTTAAAAAGTTTATTCTGAAACAAATTCTGAAAAAAAGAAAGAAAAAAGTTCCACTCCTTCCATGCTATTTCTGTCTAAAACAGTGGTTCTCAACTAGGGAGCCGAAATTACAAAATGAATCCTGGTAATTAAATATATCAATACTCTCAGTTTGTGTTTATGAAAAAAATTTGAAATCAAGCAGCTTTGTCATACAGCAGAATAGCAGATATACATATCTTAGACTATGTGGGTGGGGCTTTTGAATCTTGTGTTGGACAACAGAGGGCCTTCGAGTCAAAAAGGTTTAGAACCACTGCTTTAAAACCTTAATTTTTCTTGAAGAATGTCACCTCTATCACACAAAGAGTTTTGTGTGACATACCGAACAGTACGGCTTCCCTCCCTGCTCCTTAAACACACCCTGACTCAGCTGTCGAAGGCAGAACGCACACACAAAGTGGTCGGGGTGAAACTTGCGGTCCAGAGCAGCGATGCAGCGACCTAAGATGGGCTCTCCACAGGTCCCACACAGAGTGCCCTGTCTAGAGTGATAGTGCAGGGAACAGAGGGGCCGACCGTTCAACTCAAGGAAGCAACCATCTGTAAAAGGCTTCAGACAGTCCTGGAGAGAGATGCAGAAAGAGGGTATTAAAGATAATTAAGAAGAATGTTCTGGATAGAGCAGGTGAAGAATTCACCTATGAAGTGTACAGACAATAGTACAGACTGACTGACTCCATATTCCTTAATTATAAGGAGCAAGTCATTGATGACTGCATTGCATTCCAGTCTTCAATGCCACTAATTCACTCACCGCACAGACAAAGCAGTCGGGGTGCCAGGTTCCATTGGCTGCGGACAGATAGTTATCCTTCACTGGCTCTCCACAGCCGGAGCATTTGGGTGCAAAGAGGCGGTAGAAATCCCTAGAGCAATATGGTTTACCATCTCTCTCCATATACCCTGGCAAAAACAAATTTATTAGGAACAAAAGGTAATTTCTCAAATGATGACCAGATTTGTTTTAGTTTTATTAGTTTAGTTTTTTTTTTTTTTTTTTTGGTTTCGTGTGGNTTTTTTTGGGTTTCGTGTGGTGATACATTGTCAGATTAATTGGTGAATTTGACTCACCATCAGGTCCAAATAGATCCCCACAGTGGGAGCAGAAAAAATGTTCTGGGTGCCACGTTTGATCCATCGCTGTTAGAATGTTCTGTGCAAAACACACTAATTTACCACCTGCTTCATTGGCTGGAATAAGTTGAAAATTTAATTCCAAATATTATTTTTATACACAGTCAAACCAAAATTTATTCAGACACCTTGAACATTTCATTCATTATTACAGTTCAAAGTTACAGGTCAAAGTGTCTGAACAATTTTTGGTTCCAAATTTTGTATCAGTTTTACTGGTAGTCCACTGTATGAAGAATGTTTGGGTATAATATGTCACAGTTTACTTTATTTTGCTATCCTCACTTACATAAATGAACTATAGTGTCCTGCACCCACTAGTAAAAATATATAAAAATGACTGAATAATTTTTGGTTTGACTGTATATTAATTATTATTAAATAAATAAAAATAGAATTTATAAAAATATAAAATGTAGTAATTAAAATAAAATCTTAATAAATATA
>RJVU01071502.1:6448486-6476715 GCA_003731715.1 Anabarilius grahami
ATGTATTCTTGATTAATAATAATAATGATAATAATACAAAGAAAAACCCCCAAAGTTAAGTTATTAATTCATTTAGTTCATTAAAGGGATAGTTCACCTAAAAATGAAAATTCTGTCATCATTTACTCCCCCTCAAGTTGTTCCAAACCTGTATCAATTTTTTTGTTCAGCTGAACACAAAGGAAGATATTTGAAAGAATGTTTGTAATCAAGCAGATCTCGCCCCCCATTGACTGCCATAATATTTTATTTCCTATGGTAGTCAATGTGGGTGAGATCTGCTTGGTTACAAACATTCTTCCAAATATCTTCCTTTGTATACAGCAGAACAACTAAATTTAAACAGATTTGGAACAACTTGAGGGTGAGTAAATGATGACAAAATTTTTATTTTAGATCATATTTATTAAGAGGGTAAATAAAGTCAGATATGGCAGGTCACCTGAATAATAGGACCCTTGCAGTAAGCGCAGCGAGGGGAGAAGAGGTTCTGGTAGTCTTTCTCACAGTACGGCTTGCCGTCTCTCTCAAAGAAACCACAGGTGCCGAGTTCTTCCCTGCATGCCGTACACACAAAGTGTTCTGGGTGCCACACCTGACCCAGAGCTGTGATCATCTACACGGACAGAAAAAAATAAACAGTAAAATTGTGAGATATGATGACGAACTTGTTCATTCAGAAAACTGACCAGTGATTGGCAGAGAATAAGACATTATTAAAACAAATTTGTGTTAGTACCTTCCCAGCTATACACTTGCCACAAGAAGCACAATGGCCTTTGGCAGCAGTGTGGACCCCCATTTTCTCCATGTCTGAGCTGAGAGAGCCCAGCAAGTCGTCTATAGCATCCACACTCTTGGATACTTTCTGTGTCAGAGGAGGATGCTGTGGTTTCTTATCCTCTTCCTGCCTTCCACTATCACTTTCTTTAGTTTCCTCAGTTTTTTTGTCCTTTACTGACTTGCGAGCCACTGGAGGTGGGTTTGTCGTAGGAACTGGTTCTGAAACCTACAAAATAAAGTATAATGTCGTCCATTTTAATGCTTGATGTTTTTTAATTGATTTCAGTAGGCATAAATTAGGAGCGTTAATGTGCTTATACTGCCCTCTTCTGATACTACTCATTATGTGCAATGGCGGTAAAATGCAAGTAGCTGATGCATGAAGAGTTCAACTGATGTCAACCTTATGTTTCCCTCACCTCCAGGCCGAGCCCTAGCAGCTCATTCATGATGGAGTCTAGCTCTCGTGTAGCTGTGCCGGGACTCATCACTCCTGCCTCCACAGGGGCTGGAAGCACACTAGAAAAAGATTCTTGTTCTTAGTGAACAGCTGAACCTCAAAGGACACCACACATGCCAAAATGTTTTTTGATCCTAAACATGATCTCACAAATAAGATACATATAACAGACAGATTATTAATACTTCACATTTTGTAGAAACATGGATGTACCTGTAGGCATTATCAAATGTCTTTCCTGAACCAGCAACAAGAATTGAGGATTCGGTCTGTGACGAGAGGAATAAAGCATTAGAATGAATCAGTTTGGGCCTAAATATGTATTTAATAGCTATTTTTATTTTGTGGTCAGTAAGATTAAATTTTTTTAAAAATAATTAATTCTTTTATTTCGCAAAGATGCATTGAATTGATCAAAATTGATAGTATGTGTCAGTGAACTTTCTACTCGTCAAAGAATCCTGAGAAAATGTATCATTTACACACAAATATTCAACAGCACAACTGTTTTCAACATTGATAATGTAATAATAAATGTTTCTTGAGCTCCAAATCAGCGTATTAGAATGATTTCTGAAGGATCATGTGACTCTGAAGACTGAAGTAATGATACTGAAAATTCAGCTTTGCCATCACAGGAAAAAATACATTTTAAATTAGAAAACAGTTATTTAAAATTGTATTTTACAATATTACTGTATTTTTGATCTAATCATATAAGAGACAAATCTTACTGACACCAAACTTTTGAATGGTAGTGTATGTTTTTGAATGTTTTCAAAATTGTAATATTTTTCAAAATTCTTGTTTCAGTACAACTTGAAAATGAAAATGAACAGGCCTGCATGAAATGTAATTACTTGTTCAAGCTGAGTTGTGTTGTTGCTTTTAGCTGAGGCTTTCAGTGAGAGAGTTTTGGGTGGAATAGGTGCAGGAACATTTGACGTCTGGGTGGAGTTCAGAGCCAACTCCTCTAAAAGCATGTCTGCAACATCAAAATCACGTGAAACTCATGCAGTGCAATCAGTGACACTGAACACACAAACTTTCACACGTACACTGACCAAAAAAAGAAAAAGAAAAAGCAAAAGCAATGCACTGAAGCAATCATAGTTGTGTAGGTGTTGCACTAAAGGTAAAGCCACTGTACGTTAGCAATCCGTGTCATTTCCTGAGGAAGTGAAAAGGCACATCACTGTCATCGCAACGGATGCAGAACACAGAACATAAAAAAACACATGAATTTCAAACTTTTGCCACACTTTTTTGCTGACATAGAAAAAGTCACTTAATATAGATCTGACTCACTTCTGTAAGAATACCATGGAAAATTAAATTTCTTAATTCTTTCACAACAGCATAATCTTATTCTTAATAGTGACAGCACTCATTACTTCTCACAGGGAAGAAAAACTGAATTATAAATCCTCAGTATACCAAAATGCTGCCAGTAAAGAATACAATGTATACATATTTACATATATATATATATATTTTTTCTTCGAATGACAACTTCTCACTCTCTCCCAAAATGGCCTGGTTTAAATAGATGTAAATATACACAACTATTCATTCACTGATGCTAAAGAAGGCAACACAATGCATTAAGAAACAGGTGACGTAAACATTTTAAATCAGATGATTAGGGTAAATTGTGCTTATTTTGTCTTCTGGGAAACATGTAAATATCTCATAGCTTCTGAAGGGCAATACTAAATGAAAAATCAGATATTTAAACAAAACGAGCTCTTATTGCATCGTGTTTGCTTCTTGAGCAGTGAATATTTTCACCTTTTGTAATAATTGTTTATGAGTCCCTCATCTGTCCTCAGCATGAAAAGTTGGATCTCAAAATCACACAGTCACTGTTAGAAAGGGTTCAAATATGCAAAAGATGCTAGAAAACCAAAGAATGTGAAGGACTTCTGAAGAACATTGGGCAGTTTAACTGCTCAAGACAAACTAGGGGCTCATAAACAACCATCACAAAACAGAAAAACAGTCATTGATCATCATTTTGAAATGGTTCATTTGTGTAAATTCAGTTATTGTTTTGTCTTGTGGACTATGTAAACATCTGTTATTTAACAGCTTGTTCAGGACAATAATCAAATAAAAAAATGAAATTTTTATAATCACTCTTATTTAGTTAAAATGATTAACATCTTGCATATTCTTCAAGGGGTATGTAAACAGCAGGTCTGTACATCTTTAGAGCCTCTACACTGATTAAGACTTTAGTGTTAGAATGACACAGAAGGTCGAACAACTCACCAAGTTCATCCATGGTGATCTGGTGGTGTGAGATGAGAGGTAAGCAGCGCACGTTGCGTGTTCCTAGTGAGCATGTGTGGTAGGGTGATCTGATACATGCAGCTGTGGGCTGAACCCAATCTCACATGTGAAACTGATGTTGCTTCCTTTTTGTGCTCTTGTTGTTTCAGTCCTTCTCTCAAGTAGGCTATTTTACCCTTTTACATTATGCTAATATTTGACAAAGGGCACTCTGAATGTTTTGAGTGGCCCTCATAAATAGAAGTGAGATGAGTTGTGTACCCATTTATTCAAATACTTTCATTTTAGTCGTAGTAGCAGTAGTATTAGCTGTATAGTAGCCTAATAAAAGTAGGCTAGTGGTGTTACAAAACCATTATTTAGTATTTAGACTATGTTTTAGAACTTTATTGAAAATGTTTTACCAATTTGATTTAACATTATGGTAAATGTGTAAAATGAAAAGTGTACAAAGTATTGAAACTTAAGAACTGTAATTTACTGTACAAAACATTACATATTAATACATTCTATTTCATTTGCACAGTTATATTTTTGTAGAAATTGCTTAGGTCAAGTCTTTTAACACTTAAAACACTGTTCTGGTCATATAAAATTATGATATCACGTGGGTGATTATTCTCAGACTACATTTCCCATAAATCCTAGCTATGCCGTGAAGAATTCTGGGACAGGAAACTTCCGATTCGGTTTCTGATTCTGCAGCTCGTTTGACATAATATTCTGGAACTGAAGACATACTTCACATAATCGTATTGAGCATAGTTTTCTATGTAGCATCTCTTTCGTCCCGAGATAAATTTCATGCTCTTCACCCTGAGTTGAGCGATAGTCTGTTGATTGACTGAGCGGTTCCTCCTTAAAAGGGCAACAGTTCGAGCGAGTGGGCCCCGCGAACCCTATCGCGCAAGGTCTTATTTAAGGTATGCGAGTGGTTTCCTGTGGTCTGACTCTATAGCTTATAATACAACTGTCAGATTAACATAGGCCGGTTATGCGCATATATTTAAAATGAGGCCTGAGAGCAGCTAACAGTGGCACTTTCCTTGAATACAGTAGGCTACAGAATATAGACTGAAACTTAAAAAAAGAAAAAACTTGAGGATTTTGATTCCATATTTTTTGTACAGCAACGAAAAAATCAACTTCACATAATTGTCATTGTGTTTCTCTCTTTCTATCTTCAGTGTCAGAGTGATGTCGTCCTCTACCGATACTCTGCGCAGTCAGCGGCGCAGGGAGCTGGATGCGCGCAGGAGTAAGTCTCGCGTGCGGCTGGGCTCGTGTCTGCAGAGCTGGGGTCAGCTCAAAGATAAACTGGGCTTCTCTCTTCACTCAGAGCTCGCCCAGCATCTGCTGGAGAGGTATAATACCGTCAGAGAGATACAGTTACCCTTAGACCCACTAGATGACAGTTCGTTGGATGTGCGCTCTAGAATTCCAGTTGAATTACATCTGCAGTTGTTGATTCTGGCTTTGAAGAGACTTCAATTTGTTCCATTTGTTGTGATCCTGTTCCAGATCTTACCGGAATTATGAGTGCGCTTAAAATAAAGTATAGGCAGAAAAACAAAGATGAATTTGTGGTTTATGAAGTTCAAAACATATTCAAGTTTGGCCGACAGCCAAGTATTTTGGTGGTGTGAAGCAGATAATATGTGGTCTAACTGACAATGACGTCTGCTTTCTGTTTTGCAGCTATGTTTCTAGAGTTTGTATCAAGTGCTCAGGTAAACCACAGTTCCCTTCTTAAAGGGATAGTTCATCCACAAAATAACAATTCTGACATAATTTACTCTATAACACTTCATTATTTCGTATAAAGTTTTTCTAAACATGTTTTACTTGATCATAACTAAGTTACTACGAACATGTTTAGTATATTTAAACATTCACTGCAAAAAATAAAAATTTCTTACTTAGAATTTGTGTCTTGTTTTCCATTTCAAATGCAAGATATTAAGTCTTGTTTTCTGAAAATTGTCAACAATAAATGAGTATATACTTAAAACAAGAAAAAATATCTGTCAGTGGTGTAAGATTAGTCATTTTGTTGTCCCTTTGAATTAAGTGTATTTTTCATACCCCACTGACCCCACTTTGTTCAGAAAACAAGACTTAATAAGTAATTTTGCTTCTCAAGTAAATCTATCATGATTTAAGAATGTTAAGATATTTGTACTGAAAAATAAGAAAAGACAAAAATACAGAGTAAAGGCCTGTTCACACCAAGAATGATAACTATAAAAATAACTATAATGATACCTAAATTAGCGTCCACTCCAACGCATGATAACTGTTCAGTTTATTCTGATTGGCTGTCAATGTTTTTATTAGTTATAGCTATTGTCTTTGGTGTGCACAGGCCTAAAGAAAATTATTTTTGCAATGTTTTTGGTCTTGTTAATCTGATAGAATCATGAAATCTATTGGTTACTTTTGCATTTGGTGTGTGTCTCTCTCTCTCTCTCTCTCTCTCTCTCTCTCTCTATATATATATATATATGTCGAATGTTTACTTTAGTTTTAAATGTCACTGTGGTTTCTTTAGGGAAAGGAGAGATCACAAACACCCTATCAACTACCAAGGAATCTTTGCAGGAACTTATCCTGCTGGTCCACAACCATGGGCAGACATGCCTTTTCCCCCCTGTCCTGCTTTCTCGGACTGTCACAAAACCAACAGAGCGAGATCAGAGTGCTCAGGCAACAGGGAGAAGAGAGGCTGAAACTGATTTCAAGGACTCATCTGAGGTGGACGTGTGTCTTAAGTACACCTGTGAAGACGGGCATCACTTTTTGTGGTCTCCTAATAAGATGGAGAAGGTAATGACATCTAAAAATGAAGGCGAAGTAACTGCATGCAGCCCAAAGAGACTCAAACAACGAGGCAGGAAGCAGTTGAAGGAGCCAGATACAGAGATAGAAAGACAAGAGGTGATGACTAGGTTAAAAACCAGACGGCAACTCAGAGAAAACGCTGAAGTTACCACAAATGACACTGAACAGGAAAACAAGACAAGGTCTCAAACGTTCAGAGACAACAAGAATGCAGGTGATTTTATTTTTAAGGAGATTTCTCAAACAAAGATGCTGTTTTTGTTTTTCAATGACTAATTACAACCATGTGTTAAGGTGTTACAGTGACTGAGACACAGAAAGGAAACAATGTGGTAGCTGACTTTTCACATTCAAAACTTGGGTATATATTTTTGCATATTTTGTTTTTTAACTGTATTTCTAATATTATTTAGTTCAATTATGTCTTTTTCTGATTGTCAGATCTCCAGCAGACAGTGATGAGATGACTGGAGATGATCTTGCCAGCGTGTGCATTGAAAACCAAAGCCCCCCTGATAGGTATTTACTCTATTCATCTACTCTCTTAATGACTCAGTTAGACATAAGTTAAGCTAACTCTTGGTCTCCTAGCAATGAGGAAGTTGCAGTGCTGAATTTAACCACTAGAGGGATTCAGAGTACAGCAGATCCTACTGAGAAACACAATGCCAACAAAAAGGCTCGAACAACTAAAAATAACAGGTGATTTTTTTCTAACAGCACATATTTCTAATAAGTTAAATAAAATCCTAAAGTTCTTTATGTTTTTCTCTCCAGACCACAGTCTTTGAAAGATGATGTATCCCAGATTGGTGGCAAGAGAAAACGGTTTGTTCTTTAATTTTATCATCATTTTAGGAATATATAAATATGGTTTATAAAATATTTATAGTATTTTACATTTATATTGAAGTTATGTATAGTTATATAAATTTTAAATATTAGAACAGAAATGTATTCATATATTTAGTGATATTTTCATGTTTTATTTTGAATGTCCTATTGTATTATATGTTAACGTCATATTACATGATACTGATCTCTGTGTTTACAGAAAATCAACATCCAAAGTGATTTTGCCTTGTGAGTTTGAAGGCTGTGATAAGATTTTCTCTAGTCGGCAGTATCTCAATGTGAGTGCTTAGTCAGTATTGACTGTTCATGACACATTCATTAGTCTTTACTGGACTAAAACAACTCTGAGAGAGGAAGAACTCTATTTGCCATTATTCTGCACTCATCTGTCACAAAATAAACTTTATTTAAAACAGAATTATGTTGATTGCACAGTTTTATGGAAAAGCATCAACACCGTGACAGGATGGCAAAGCATCTCACTATCTGTTCCTCTCCTCAGCATCACGTCAAGTACCAGCATCTCCAGCAGAAGACCTTCACCTGCTCGCACCCCCCCTGCAACAAGTCATTCAACTTCAAGAAGCATCTAAAGGAGCATGAAAAGTTGCACAGTAGTGAGTATTCAGTCCATATGAATGATTTATGTGATAGATCATGTGATAGATATCATCTAGGTTAGTTCTGGACAGGCACAATGTACATATGCGTGACGCGTGTACGTTTGTGTTGTGTACATATATATATATATGTTTGGATTCTAACAAACATATATATATATTTAGTAGAATCCAAATTAAGTAGATGCCAAAATGGGCAAGGTGAAACAAATCCTTAAAAAAAGGTAGCCACTTTTTATTAGGCATCTGTTATGTACAGTATACTACTATGTACTTATGTCAAAAAATGAATTACTTGGTACAGTATACTTATTGTGTTCATGTAAAACATTTTTACTGCTATTGAGATGGAACACAGGTAAGGTTAGGGACAGGTTTGGTGGTATGGTTAGGTTTAAGTGTGGGTCAAGGGGTAAGAGTAGGGTCAACAATGTACTTATAGATGTAATTGCAAAGATTAATTACAGATGTAATTACATGCAGGTATTGTAAAAACATGTATGTACACAATAAGTGCATTGTATCATATGATTATTTTAAAGGTTAGTACATAGTAGTTTAAGACACTTTAAAACCATGAACAATTACAGAAGGTAAAGAAAATCCAATCTAGACAGCAACTTGCAGTGAGTATAAACATGTTTTGTATCGAATACATTGTGTGTTTTTTGCTTTGAATTATTGGATGCTGAAATTACTATTATATGATACTTTTTCATGTAATATTAAAGGGTTAGTTCACTAAAAATGAAATTTCTGTCGTTAATTACTCACCCTTATGTTGTTCCAAACCTTTGTTCATCTTCGGAACACAAATGAAGATATTTTTGATGAAATCCGAGAGTTTTTTTTATCTCCTGTTGAAAGCAACGAAATTACCACATTCAAGGTCCATAGAAGTAGTAAAAACAATAAAAAATAACGACTTTATTCAAAAATTTCCTTTCTACCCTGTGAGTTTCCTACGCAGTTGACGCTGTGCAGAGCTTCCGTGTTCTATGTCAGAATGCTGATTCTGTATTGGCCGGCTTCTGCGTCAGCATCACATGCATGCGTCGGCGTTCGGACATAAACACGGAAGCGCTTCCGTGTTTACGTCCACGGACCACGCACTGTGTCAGTTTGCGCACAAAAAGTATTCTCATTGCTTCATAATATTAAGTTTAAACCACTGTAGTCACGTTGACTATTTTAACCATGTCTTTAGTAGCTTTCTGGACCTTGAATGTTGTAATTTCGTTGCTTTCTATGGAATATAAAAAAAAAACTCAGATTTCATCAAAAATATCTTACTTTGTGTTCTGAAGATGAACAAAGTTCTTACGGGTTTGTAACGACATGAGGGTGAGTAATTAAAGACAGAAATTTTATTTTTGGGGGAACTAACCCTTTAATAATAATACATTTTAGTGTAATTATAATGACAGTTTTGTTTACTTTGTATGCTAAACAACTTTGTTGTCCACTCTTAAATCTATGTCCAGAAGCAAAACCACATAAGAACCACTGGACAAGTACAGAAAGTAGTAAGGATGAGTGATGTTTTTCATGCTGTGGTTGGTAACATGGTTCTCTCTATATGATTCTTTGTGTCTGTGAGATCAGAGAGACTATATCTGTGAGTTCTGTGCCCGGGCGTTCCGAACCAGCAGTAACCTGATCATCCACCGCAGGATACACACCGGAGAGAAACCACTGCAGTATGAGTTTCACCACACACACGTGCACTAGGCCCTTTGTTTATACCAAAGCTTGTGTAACTCCCAAACTAATTTTTGCTTGAACATTCCATCAATATTTAACACAACAACTATATTGCTCAAGGCTTTTCTACTACAGTTTTCAGCTCCAGATATAACCCACATCTTCTCTCTTTCTCAGGTGTGAGGTTTGTGGCTTTACCTGTCGACAGAAAGCCTCTCTGAATTGGCATATGCGGAAACACAATGCTGAGAGTAACTACCAGTTCCCCTGTGAGATCTGCGGTCGTCGCTTTGAAAAGAGAGACAATGTCACGGCTCACCGTAGCAAGAGCCACCCAGACTATAATACACCCACTCCTGAACTATCTCTTCCCCTTCCTCCTTCTGACCCAGTCCCGCATCCCTCTTGGCAGCACAGATCTTCCCCTTCTGCTTCTAAAAATCACACTGCTGTAGAATAACATTTGTTAAATAAAATACGGTACAATTTGTGCATCCTTGACCTTGAGCAAACTCTACTGTGGAAGCAAACTGAGAAATTGCCATTGCGATGCCTATCTGTGATATTAATTATCATTTTGGTGGTTTTTACAATGTAAATAGATATTGTTTTGCCATCATGCAGAGGCTGGACTTCTGTCAAATGACCTAAATCAGCATAATCAGGTCATTTTGTTGAAATTGCTTTAGTTAAACATTTTTAGGGCATCTAAATAGAACTAAATGTGACATTTTTGCTATTTTATTTATCGATTTAACTTGATATTTATGATTTTGTGGTGAAATTCTGTGCTGCTTTTATAAATGATCAACACAACATTTTTGACTCTTATATTTATTCTTCTTATATTTATTTATTTTTTTGTCCTTTTTTTCCTGTATAAATGCATAAATCGCAGTTGTCAGGATATATTTGATGCGCACAATGCCAGTTTTACATTTTTGTGGCTATTTGGACAGTGGTTTATCTTTATGCATTTTGGTAAAGAAATTAATTTGCATACATTATAATAATCGAACTCAAGGGTTCCCGCCTTTTGTAAAGCCTTACTTTGATTGACAAACACTTTATCCAATGACTCTTGTCCATGAAAAGTGGGCGTTGCCTCTGGAAATTGAACCATACTCTATTGGCTAAGAAAAGAGGTATTGGAAACGCAGTTGCCATGCCTACACAGCTTTGCTCCGGTGACGCTTGAGTGACGGGCAACTTGAACCAATAGGAGCACAGAAGGGTGGGGCTTTTCGAACACTGTCAACTATTCGTTCAAACCTTGTTACTCTCCGTAACACATTGAACGCGGCACGGTCGGAACAACTACCGGCGATGAAAATGAGCCTCGTTGTTTTCACTGAAACCACAATAAGGTAACATACTTTTTACGTTTCTTTTCACAGTGTGTGAAGTTATTTGGTTATGCTGCTGAAACGTTTTCCCAGGAGTGCAACATAATAGGCGTCCAGCACTAGGCAGTTCATTGTATGTGACACTGACAGTGAGGCTTTCCCCAGCGGAGCATCTCTGTTTCAGTGTGTCAGCATTGTGGAGCAAAAGCTTGATCATTTGCAACAAGGTCAGTTTCAGTTTGAGCTGCAGCGCAAAGCATGTGTGGTGCTGTTCCCCATCAGTGCATATATTTCCTCTGTCTAGAACAAAGACTTTAGACACGGTGCTTTGTGGAAGGAAGTTGTTGTGACAGATCAGAATAATGATGGGGAAAGTATTTTAAAAGTTTAATAGATTATTTTGTTTGTTAATTATTTGTGTTTTTAAATATGATGCTATATAAATATTTGGTCTTGCTTAAAGTCTTGCCTTCAAGAACTGTATGAGCAGTATTATGGCATACTAACTAACTTGTATCTACAGTAATGTTACTAATGCTTGTCTAAGTAGCCTATTAATAAATAATCTACTAGTAACTAGTATCTTTTTTTAGTTTTTTATTTATCTAGTTACTATTCATTTAGATACTAATACATTATTTATTCCTGTAGAGACTAGTATCAATTCATTACTTATTACTTACTAGGCCTAGTACTTAATTCATTGCTATTAGTCACCATCCCAATAGTTGAATGTAACTATTTTAGTAACAAATTGGAATTTAATTCACAGGAGATTCAACTATTCATCTCTGACTGACTATGTATTCCAGTTGTTGCTGGTAGTGGTACCTCATTTTACTAGCTATTCATTAGGCACTAATACTTGTTACTATACCAGTAACTATCTATTCCAGCTTTGCTATTATTTATTTTTTAGTTTCTAGCACCATTTATAAGACACGAGTGTCTGTTCCAGTTGAATCTAAAGAATAGTTAGTAAAACTGACTGAATAGACACCAGCAGCAATAATCGGAAGTGAATAGTTATTATATGAACTAAAAATATCCATTCAATGACGTGTAATTTGTTACAACAATAGAATAGTTAGCCTGCTTCTGACTGATGTTACTATAATAATAAGTACTAGTATGTAATGGGCGAGTATTAAAATCCAAAAAATTGAAGAAGAAAAAAACTAATGGATTACTTAGTAAATGTACTGGTTAGTTTTAAGGAATACATTTTAGAAAAGCTTAATCAGATTAGATTTCACCAATATTCTAGTAGCAGTTCTATTTAGACTGTTGAATTTCATGCCTTGAAAAACAAATCATTTGTTTTGCAAATTGTGTGGATGAATAATGTCCCTGTCATTCTTGATGAAGTGGATGAGGAGAAATATCTCTAGAAGGCCAGTTGCCTGTTAAGAAGTGTGGCAAGTTATTTCTAGAAACACTGGCTCTCTACCAAATGGCACACTTCATATGCACTTTCGGTCTTGTGGACTTACGATGGCTGCAAAAGTCCATGGATGTCCCATTTGTCATTTTAGGTTTCAGAAGACCCTTTGTGGTCAATATGCACCCTCGATGAACACTTTTTCTGAGCCTGCACTGAAGCGAGCTCCACAGCAGACTTCTTCCCGACAGTCAAAGCGGCGTTACGTCATGAAAGTGTGGACTCGTAGGAAGACCGCAAGTGTTTAGGGTGACATTTGGGACATGGGCCATTGTCACATCCTGAGCTATTGCCATGTGGTTGTAGATTTGTGGAGAATGGCTGCAGGTTAGTTTTTCATATTCCCACAAAGTCAAAAGAGTGTGCAAAGCTGAGTTATTGTGCAACACAGATCCTGGGGCTCATAAATACTGTACTCCACTATGTAAGTTCACTGTGTGATCTCTTGCAGCATGTGTGGTAATTGCCTGTCATGGTATTCCCGCCTCATGATAAGAGTCTTGTGATGCAGATGCAGATTGTCCTTTGCATGTGGGTCTTGAGTCTTGTTCTTGTTTAGTCTATCCTTAAAGTAACCCAGAGATTCACAAAAGTATAATCTCTATCTACAGTACACAAACATAACATTCTTGAGACAATTTTAAGATGCACTTGAGAGCACTGAGATGTGGCTAAGATAGGAAAGAATGCAGGAGTGCTTTTAAAAACAAATTAACAAACCACTGAACCATCTGATTCTTCTAATTGTGGTAGATGAAGAATTCCAAGTGGTTCTCGAGTTCAGTATCTAGTAAAAAAAAATCAATATGGACAAAAATTAGAAACATTGAATTGAAGGGTTAGTTCACCCCAAAATAAAAATTCTGTCATTAATTACTCACCCTCATGTTGATCCACACCTGTAAGACCTTCGTTCATCTTCAGAACACAAATTAAGATATTTTTTGATGAAATCTGAGCGGTATCTGACTCCTCCATGTCAGCAATTTAACCTCCACTTTTAAGGTCCAGAAAGGTACTAAAGACATCGTTAAAACAGTCGACGTGACTACAGTGGTGCAACCCTAATGTTATGAAGGGACGAGATTACTTTTGTGAACTAACCCTTTAACAGACTGATTTATCAACTCATTATGAATTAACTGATTGTGTTAACATTAATTTGATGACCAAGTGTTTTTGTTCTATTCAATTATGTAACTGACAGTTATACATCAGTTTATGTTCAGTTTAACATATTAGCTAGAAATAGGCACCTCATTTATGTTCATTAAGAAAAGACAGCAGGGTTACAGTGCTTAAAATTTTAAAGTAATAAGAAAAAAAAATTGGATTGGTAGACAAGTTGCATAATTGTATGAAACTTAAAACAATAAGTAATTGTTTTGAGATAGTTAGTTCTCCTAGATGTTCACTTCCTGAAAAAGTTGAATACTGTCCTAATGCCTAAGATTTTAATGCAAACATGTAGTCATTATGAAATCAAACATGATTTTTGCTAGTCATCAGTGTAAAGACATAAAATGAAATGTTTAATCTGTACCAAATCTAGTCATATTGTGCATTTTGACTGTATTGATGAATGCTAATGATGTCCTTCATAGTTACTCATCATTTCCAAAGTTGCAAGCTGTTACCACCTATAAAATTACACTTATCTCAGAATAAAAACAAATGAAGACCATTAAGAATTCAAATTTCAGTATTTGATTATCAGTATTGGCTGCACTCTCATGATGAGCATTTACTTAAAGGGTCAAAATGCGTTTAGTAGTAGTAGAGAATAGGGGAAAAATTTAAACTGCCTTTTTCTGAGTAGTATGTAATGATGTCTGAGTCACACTTGCAAACAGTTTAATATTTGGGCCAGGACTGAAGACAGTTGCTGATTACTGTGCTGCATTTCCTCTGTGTGCTCAGAGATATGTACACCACACTGCTCTTCAGTGCTGCATGGCCAGTGCAAGTATGCAGGCAGAATGCATTGTTTTTTGTTTTGTAGAGTAAGCTTTTCTGTCTTTTTTAAAAGTTTGGAAGCTATTTTAGGGTTTCTAACCTGTCTCATCTTATATAAAAGACTGATTAGAGCTTTAAACTCTGTTGGCATCTGGATGATTTTGAGTCTTACTTAAAGGAAGGGCTGTACATCTCATCCCCAGCTTTCAGCTTCTTATACTGGAGGTCATGCAGAAGTTAACAGTAGATTTTTTTGACACCACACCAAGCCTGTTGAATTGAAGTCGGTCTGGCACTTTTTAAGTCAAGGTAGATCCGTTATTAGATCTGAAAGAGCTGAGACACATGAAAGCCGGTGCAGTTTGAGATTAGAGGGATCATCTAGGGACACCCCCCGACTCTGAAGACCTGCGGAGAAGGATGGAGAGACTAGAGAGGGAGTTGGGGGATGCACAGTATGTTCCATTTCAATTTGAATAGGCTTGAATTGCTCCTGTTGATTAGACTTCATCAGAGTGAACCTGCTGCATTAGCATGGACTAATTAGCAGAGTGAAAGAACATCAAACTAATAGAGAGAAGCTAATTTTAGCTTTGTAACCTAAAGTTTCAAGGGATCTGATCCAATCTGTCACTTGTTTTATCATCTGCTGTTAACTAGTGGTTGTTAGTAGCAGCATTGAAAGATTTGTAGTTTTGTGTCAGTGCTGTTGGCTCACCTAGATCCCTGCCAAGCAGGACAGCGCCTGTGGGCAAAGCTTGGCAGCCTGTGGCAGATGGAGGATTTCTGTCTGTTGGGCTGTCTAGAGGCACACTGAAGCCTGGAGAAGGGAACGTGGCTCTGAGCCTAGCCTGATTGTGGGTCATTGTTACATGAATTGGATGTAGGACATTTCCATACGTATAAGTATTTCAGCATGTTTTAATAGAATAGTTCACACAAAAATTTAGTTATTTGTTCACCCTCAACTCGTATAATTTTCTTCTGTGAAACGCAAAAGGAGATCTTCGGGAGAATGGCTGAGCTCCTTCCTTACAAGTAATTCCCAAATTCACTGAAGATCTGTGCTGTAGTTCTCAAAAACCAATGGCGTTTACTGTCAATAATGCACAGTAAATAATAATAATAAAACAGTAAATATGTGATAATACAGGTGGCCAGTTAGGTGCCCATCCTTAAAAAATTACCAATACTCATATATAGATGGTGGGTCATACACACAGACAAGACAAAACAAAACAACACCATCAGGGTAACACAGATGATTCTAAAATAATGCAATATACAATAACTAATTAACATAAAATGCAACAAAACACCTTAATGTACATTACTGTTAACAAAAATAAGAAACAAAACTATTTAAATCAAATATAGTCATATGTGATGAGGGAATTGAATGTCCTTTTAATGTTTTTATCCTTAAAATTTACCTCCAAAAACCCTTATTTTTAAATTATTTTACAGTAAAATATGTACTTTTATATTAGTAAAAAATACATATAATGTGATGTTAAACCATTTTTCTCCATATATAAGGTAACTTATGGTTAACACGCTTTTACTGTAGCATTTTTACAGTAACTATAATAACCCTGTTCAGCAGACTAGGAGTATAAATTGTATAGTCTTATGTTTTTTTTTTTCCTTTTTGGAGCTTGAGTGTATAAATGACTATTAAATATATTGTTTGGGTGGTATGGGCTAGTTTTATGACAGTCATGCACACCAGCTCTCTTCGTTTTACAAATACTTATGTACAGTCTGAAAATCTGCGGAAAATAAATTAGTAGGCCATCAGCTCCAGAAGTTTGAAATTTGACTGACTTGAAAGTTCAGCAAAACAGTGAATTATGGTCACATGTAAAGGCAAACAAATTAAAAAGCCATTTAACTGCTTTTGAGTATAAAGTGTCGGTTGTTATTTTCAAAGTTTTATCGTGTTTCAGTGAAATTATCAGGTGAATACAGACCTCATGACTACATGCTGTGTAGCATGATAATAAAAGAGAGTTTACAGGAAATCTCAGTGCTGTGTAATTGCGGCATTGAGATGCGACTGTCCTCGAATTCAGGAGACCCTAATCAAATTTGCTACTGTATCTAGGTCGTTTATGAGGTGCACACTGACCCCCCAAAAAAAAAAGAGTTTATCATTTGTATTGCTAATGCATCTCTGTCAGGGTCTTCTAGATGTGTACTGTTATTTAAATGTGCTGTTGGGCTGCACAAACATGGTTTAATAATCGGAATTAATTAATGCATTGTGTACAATTGTTGATTCTGCATGTGCTCGCATGGCTTACGCAGCTGGGTGATGTACCGGGTGGAGGTGAGCTCTGGCCTGCTGTCATAGACTGTGCTCGAGCACTACTGGCAACAACAACAGCATTCAGCACAGCACAAAAGCCAGCAGAGATTGTGGTTTCATTCTGCTGGGCTCTGAACAGAGGAACAAGCTGAACTCTGTTGGTGTGGAAGGATGTATGGCTGTTGTCCACATGGTGCCATTCATGGTAGCATTCGCCTGTAATGTTCAGTGAGGTGACATTCAGTATTTTCTTAATTGCTAATTAGTCTTTTAGCAGATCATTTATTATCCAAAGCAACTAACACTTACTTTAGAAAGGGGAAACCTGACCTTGATCTTGTCACCTTGGTGATAGTTTATTGATCATCACCACTCTAATACTCTAATAAACCTTTAATCTTTGGATCACCAGTCCAAATCTTTAATCATGTATTTTCAGTTGGGAATAAACACATTTATTTTTTACAACATTTAGTTCTGGACTTTGAATCGGATTGATTGAGTGGTGGTCTAACAGCAATGGGACTTTTGACTGATTAGTGTTTTGGTTTTTTTCAGCGATTCTTCCTGCATGTTCTATAAATGCGCTAGTAGGTGGCATCAAGTGACTGGGCCCTATCATACAACGGCAGGTGCGATGCAAGTGTTTTTTGCTAGTTTCAGCCCGACGCAGTTATCATTTTCACGTCCAGCACGCACATTGTTTAAATAGCAAATGCACTCGCGCCCTCCTGTTCGCCCACGAGCGTGCTGGTCTGAAAACGAGGTGTGTTCAGGTGCATTGTTAGCGTGTTGCTGTATTGAGGCAACTGAGAAACGACTGCCCCATTGATCAGCAAAAACCTGGTCTAAAGTCAATGGCACAGTATTTTTTATTTTTTATTTAAAGGGCGCGTTAGTAATATGCACCTATAGGCGGGTGCACAACGCACGTACACTCTGCTTGTTACACACACAAGGACGCAGCAGCACACAAAAATGCCAAATGTTAAAAAATAAAAGGATTTAAAAGATTATTATTGTGTACATAAAGATAAAAATTTCTACATGTCATAATGGATAGTTATTGCATGTATCAGAATTACCTATTTGCAGTAATGACGAATGAAATTGGCTAATTATTTGACCAGTCCTGGCAATACACACATGTATTTAAACTGACTCGTCAGGTTGAGGGTGTCTATATTCCACCAAGTTACTGGCTGAATTTGCATATATTTTATGGCAGAAATTAGTAGTATGGTAGTATGCAGTTCTGAATTCAGCAACTGTCTTTATTAGTGATTCATTGAATCATTCACTCAAACTAAACAAAAACACTAATACATCGAGGTAGGAGTGAATATGTTTTGGCTTTTTTTTTTTTTCAAATATCTTTGATGGCGGAGCAACAATAGACAAACTGGTAATATTGTGTGTAAAATGCAAGTTACTGAACATTAACTTGTTCAATTTACTGTTCTATATAATCAGTATCACACTCTCAATTGTGCTGTTGTTAATAATAATGCTGATATTCAGATCAACAAAACTCTTGCTTATATGATATTGCTTAATTACCTTGTTTTTTGTTTTTCTTGACAGGTACCATGGTATTTCCATTATATTATTTAATACTTTGGTATATCAATGTGGTAAATTGTATTCATTCAGTACCATGGTCTATATAATATTATAACAGATTTTTTTGTGTAAATTGAAAATTACATCTAACATTTTGTAAGGATTTTTGTTCATCATGAGGAAATAACAGAAGGGGCTTATACAGCAGAAGCCTCAGAATGTCCTTAAAAATCCCCCAAAATGTATTTGTAATAACACCAAATCAAGTTCTGGGCATTTCGATGAAGCTCTGATGCAGAGATACAGACAGGCTGGTTTGCTGTAGGTGGGTGGGGGATTTGGCATTGCGCTGCTGAGGCTTGCTGCAAAAACCCCTCTGACAGGAAATTTTCTCAGCTCATTTTCTTTGCCAAAGCAGGTGAGGAAGGACATAAAAACACACTCTCTGATTCAAACTAACCCACACAGTAATACGAATTAGAGGCTGACTTCACCAAACAGCCATAGCACATGTTCATCAGGGATTTCGATTTAAGTAATGTCATTTCTTAGAAATATATTTTAGGCCACTGTCAGATGGTTTGCTCTCTCAATTTCTTGAAGTTATAAGCAATGTTTATTTTAAAGCATGCCCTCTTCCTCATTTTGAGTTTCACTCCCCTCTCACATAAAATCACTCTCGGACTTTGACAGATGGGGCTCTAGTAGCCGTGCAGGATGTCTACTGTTGATTCTTGGCTCTGGATCCAGGCTTCACTCCTGGAGTGAGCTCAGCTGAGGGTTGATACACTGCTCCTGTTTATACACAGCACCATATGAAGCTTCGGATAGAAAGAGAGAACTCCCTTCTGAGCTGCATCTGCATCTGCCAATAACTCTCTAACAATCCTCTCAGCCACAGCAAAGTGAAAAAGAGAGATTGAAAGGATGCTGAGCGTTGTCATTTTAATTCTGCCAGAGAGGAATGAGGGTCACTTAGTGGCTGTGACGTGTGCTTTACTTTTAAACTCAAACTGATTTACTGAAATGAAAACAGGGACGGTATTAGATGAGCGCCAGCCTAGGAGATTGCTGTTTGCGTAGTGACTTGAATTGAAATACTGTAGTACAGATCGCTTGATGGAGATCGAAACACTCAAGCGCTCATTCAGTGTTCAGCGAGTGAAAATATATCTATGCTAAACTCATATTTAGCCTCTAACATACACACTGGCGAGTACAATCTAAGAATTTAGTCGCTCAGAGTGAAGATTTAGTCACATATGCAAGTGATTTACTCTCATTGTAGAGGGTTGCTAATAGTGTACTTATTCTGTACACTCAAAAGTATAAACAAAGTTTTCACATGATTTTGCTGATGCATGTTTAAGTAAAATTTGGAATGTTTGGTTTAATTCTGCACTTTTTGTCAATTAACATTTTGTTTTTGTTACAAAAATTTGAAATAAAAATAACATTTGATTAAAAGTTGATGGAATTTTAGTCAGAGTGAAAAATGTATATGACATGGCATGAGCAAAGATGGCAGATTTTAAATCTCCTTCTAGGTTTTTGAATGCTAATGGCTGGATTGGTGAAAATGGCTTTAGAGAAACCGGCTACCATTAACAGTATGCTGGTCCTGAAAGACTCACTGAGCACCAGATGGATCCTCCAGGACTCACTCCACAGTGGCCACAGAATCAGCTCTAGGAGACTTATAGTCTTCAATGGAAAATTCAGCTGCTGGCGTCACTGTGTTTTGGTGCCAAACCCAAAGGGTAGATTTGCCATGATCCCAAATGGCTGGAATTTAGTTATAGCTTGTTATTTAACTAAAACATCCCATTTATTTATGTCATTACTTGATAGTAACAAGCATATGCGTTAAATTAATATTTTAATGGTTATAAGATTTTAGTATCGCTATATCATGTCTACAGAGATACATGGTTGACATATAGACCTAATTACAGGGTACGAGAAGCCAATCTTTAGAAATTCCTTCTAGTCCCAGTTTGATTGTATTCTGTCTCCGCCACGTTACGCCCTGACGTCTGTTTGGAGATCTCTGAACCGGCGACTGAGTCTTATTTTTGGACGAGCCACGGTGCCAAGTTTGTGTCATCCGTAGGGGTGTAAGGTTTGCTGGGTCGAGTTAATTAAAGGGGTGTGAGAGAAGGAGAGAGGGAGCAAGGCGTAAGCATAAGTATTTCCCTGTCCATGAGAAGTCGTACTGTGCACCGGCTGATGGTCGTCAATGTTGCCAGCAGAGGCCCGGCCGGCCAGAGAAAAGCCCTGTGGTCAGCACTCCGTGGGGATGTAGGTCTTGCCAGCTTCCAGCTCTCAGAAACATAACAGGAATCACACTTTCAACCGTCTCTCTGCTGGGCTCACGCCTGGCTCCCACAAACACATCTACTCAAGGACAGTGCTGTCATTTTGGCAGTTGCCTCACTGCTAATCTTTATAAAACATGTTTTTAAAGACCATACTTTGTGGACCAAAGTTTTGCTTTCAATTTCAAATTAGTAATATAGACAAGATCAGCCAGGCTAATATTTGTCAGCCATTTGTCAGCAGAAAAGTTCTGAAAATTTGTGTATAAAATATACAAAACCATTCAAAAGTTTTGGGTTGGTATGATTTTTTTAAAATGTTTTTGAAATAAGTTTTTTTATGCTTACCAAGGTAGCTGCGATGTAGCTGCTGTCAAATGCTCCGAAAACAAAAACATCGACATAATATGAAGAGTTCAGATGCAAAAGCTAAACGCCACCTCCGTCAAAAATGAGATAATGATATTGAGCGCATGCTCTCCGCACATAGTATGTTCATCAAATACTTTTGCTTCAAATCCACTAAATCCCAGCATCAGCCCATTCAGAAATACCGGTTCATTGGCAGAAACCTCTAAACGCCAATTCCCTTTGTCAGCAAAAGCCTTTAAGTGCACAGAAGGACCAATCGGAAGGCGTGAATCAAATCATATGATTTCAAGATGAATGACGGTGTGCGTATAAGCCAGCTTTCAATTTTTGAGCTGCAAGTTTTTATCATGTTTTAACGATCATAAGTGGCAATGACAGGATTTCGCGAGTAGCAAGTAAACACAACAGTGTTCCTTTTGCTGTTGTAAAACTGACAGAAATGGACGTTTTACTATGTCTTGTCCAAAGAGTTTTTTGCAAAAAAAATTGTTAAATACCAATGAATTGACTAAATTGGCATTTATGAAAATAAGGCATTTCAAAAACTGACTAATAACCTTTTCATTGCCATTAAAGTAAAATTACTGAACCTAAACATAGGAGCCCTAGCTAAAAGCCTGTCTTAAAGCAATTTTTTATTTATTTAAGGATTTCACCTTGATGTTTGTGGCATCATAATGTCAGAAAGTGTGTTATAGCTGTGGCCAAGTGTGTAGTGCTCATCATCGGACATAAATGAACTGTTGTGCTCATTGGATGAGAATGTGGGTTTGAATGTAGCATGCGTCTTGATCCCATTCCCTTGTCCCTCCTTCTACTTTCCTGTCTACCTCCACTGTCCTGTCAGGCACAAAAGTATTTAACCTGGCTGCTGTCAGGATGCTCATTATGAGTCCCAGGTGTTGTGCTGTATGCTGCTGTTCAGAAAGCAGGAACACAAACCTGCCAATATAGTGACAATGTACTGGAAATGCCAGTCACATTTTGATATCCAGCAGTCACTGCCAGGATGTGTTTACGAAAGAGAGTGAGGAAAGAAGAGGATAGGAAAAGGATGGTAATATGTGTCTGTGTGTGCGTGCAATGAGAGAGGCTGTATTACAGAAAAGCGTTCTGTTGTGACTCAGCTCTTTGCACCTGTTGTCTTACCTCAGAGAGATGTTCAACCATCGTATACACAGCTGCAGAATAGATGCATTCTGAAACAATACTCAGTTCAAATGATCTGACATCTAAACTTTCAGTTTCAAAAGCTTTTTCATGTTTAGCCTCAGAAATTAAGGACAAACATTACATTTGGTTTCACTGAATGGTAAAAGGAATTCAGTGGGCTGCTCAGGCTATTAGCTGAGGTGATGGTTTTATATTTCTGAGTTGGCTGACATTTACATTCACAAAGAGATACTTTTGACAGTCATCGCAGTGTCATCTGCTCTGCCTGAGCATAGAAACATACCGAGTATGTTTGTGTGTGCACCTCAGCGTGGGTTTGGTCTTATTAAAATTGCCTTGAGTTCTTGCCACTAGCCCCTGCAGGAGCTGCTTTCATCAGCATTATCTGTCAGTCTGCTCTCCTGGTTAACCTTGTTTTTGATTGTGTACTTTTTTCCCCCAGACGGTTCTCTGAAATGCATTCGTTTAACAGGTTCACAAAGGCACATCTAACATCTAATTGATTATGTGTAGAGAAAGACTGTCTCATCTTGTTTTAAAGATACTGAATTAGTCATTGTGATTATCTATCTCTCTCTAATAATTGTACATGCTCATTTTTCATACTTTTCCATTTATATTAACTGTGCCGTTATTTAACGCTCACTTAGTTGAGCGTTTAATCGCTAATAATTTAATAACACTTTTAAATGTAATCTTTAGCAAATCTCAAAATCCAAAATATCCAATTTTTTTATACTGTACTGTACATTATAATGTTGCAATTTAAAATGATTCATTTTAGCTTTTAGTGTTTTATAAAAAAAAATTTTTAATTTCCCATTTTTATACTGTACATTATAATGTTGCAATTTAAAATGATTCATTTTAGTTTTTAGTGTTTTTTTAAATTTTTTTATTAATTTGGACAAAATAGTATAGAACTTTAATATCTGCTATGTATCAGTTATTGTCTATTTAATTTAAAAATAAGTAGTTATATTTCTCTGAATATTAAACTGAGATAAGAGAATTTTTTTTTTTACTATTTTAAAATTAATTTAATTCACAATTTTGCTGAGTTTTCCTAAAAATAAGTTTGGGGAAAACAACTCTACATATAATATCTGGGGCATAACCACCTTCTTCTCTCTTTCAGAACTCTCTAGGAAGGAACCCTCTAAATGGAGATGGCGTATTTCAAGAACAATTTTTGGGTAAGTCTGTCACATTTCTTATGCATTGGGTTTTTCATGTTCTAGCTTTGTAGCAGTACAGTAAGAGCAAATGTTTACTCAGCGTATGTTTTGTACAGTTGCCTTGTAAGCAGTTTGAGATACATATGCTGACTGTTTCAGTCACATCATTGAAAGTATGAAGGAAGGATAGCGAGAGAAAAGAACAAAGAGAGAAAAAGTGTGAGAACAAAAGCAGAGGGCCAGGGCTTTGTCAGCTTTCCCATGAGGACAGCCGTGCTCTGCACTTTCCACACACCTGGCAGGGCTATTTCAGGTTCGTCCTACTTTAATACCAAGCCTGCCCCTCTCAAAGAACGAGGAAGAAGAGAGGAAAATCAAGCCAGAACATTCAGGAATTGCTGCAACTGAATGCAGGCCATATTACACCAGTACAGAAGCCTTCCTTCCAGATAAAGACCTCCATATGTTAGAGAAGCTTACAACATCTGTGCCATCAAATTAGTTTTGTTTGAAAAGTAGTAAAGTGGCGTTTAAATGTCACGTAAAAATAAACATGATACAGTGATTGGTTCCCTCCTGTTTAAGCTGAACACCCCTTCTTTCATTTGTAGTCTTGACTGGGGTTTTATTTTTGAGTTCCTCTACTGTGTTCTTCTGTTTGGTTGCAGCCTCTGGTCTGCTGACCGGTTTTGGCCAGGTCATGTGGTTTGTCTGGCTTTGTGTTGCAGGGCTGTGGTAGATGCAGAGACCTCCTCTATTGTGTTCTAACACAAAGCTGGTGTAAAACACCCCCCAAAACTCCCAACCATCCATGCAGAACTATTATTCACTCTGGACCCCCTCATCACTCATGCAGATGTATGCAGACACTCTGGCCTGCAATCTTCCCTGTTACATGAAAAGTCAACATAAAATCAAATACATTAAAGTAATTCCTTGTTCTGTAAAATTAGTTTCTTTTTTGGTTGACGGCACTGAGGCTGCCTAAAGGGGCTTTCGCACAGAATAGTTCTAGGAACTAGCAACTAGGATAGTGATAGTTCCCCAGGAGCTAATTTCTCCCCCAGGCCATGTTCCTGGTTGCATTTGCACTGGCAATAGGAACTCTGAAGCGGCCGACAGCGGCGTCTTTAAGGGCGACATTTACAAACGCTAAAAACTGGTGGATCGAGGATGCCGTGATCAGAGCTGTGTTTCGTGATAACGGAGATGGAATGTAAACACAGAATTTACACGACTGAAAGAACAAAAAGTGGGGCTAAGAGACGAAATCTCCTATGATAACTTTCAGTATTAAATATCATTGAGGAGGAGAAAAGAACACAACCCTGTAGACAACAAGTAAATGCGTTATCACTGTTTCCCATGTTCGTGAAGTAAATATATTTACACGGCTTTTTTTTTAATGCTGGGTGCCGGTGTTTGACATGCGTTTGACCAATCAACATACACTTCACTGATAGTTCCTATAGTGCTTAGTTAGTTCTAGGAACTGTGAAAGGTTCCTCTGGTGCGAAAACCCCTTAAGTTTCAATCATTGAGTGCTAGCAGTGTTTAAGGAAGAGAGTAGTGACAATCCAATCAATTCCTGATAGGTAAAAGTCTCACCCTAAAAGTTTTCTTGCTAAATATGCAGTTTCATTCAGAAATGCATCAGATAACAGAAGTAAAATGGATTGCAAATACTTATTCATGTTGACTTTAAAGAAATTAATTGTCATTCTAATGTGTGTCTCTGTGTGTGTACATATAATGTGATCATAATTGCGTGTGTTTGTCTTGTTGTGTGTGTTCGTCCTGCTCTGACTGTTTCTCCAGCACTGAATAAAAACACCTGTATGAAATGACTGAAGCGACACATTTGGGTAATTACTGAAAATGCGTGATTAATTAAGTCTCAGAGAGGGAATTCACAATCACAGTGATTAAGCACATGCCTTATTTAGCTCATACGTCTTCATCCTTATGACTGTCTTCAATCTGTTTTCTCCTCAGATGGAAAACAGGGCGTTCGGCAGGCTGTCAGGTGTTGTCTCACAACAGAGAGCTCATTTAGCAGCCTAATCAGTTCATTTAGTTTCACTCTTACTGTTCTGTTTCAATTTTGCGAGCTTGGATGCAGATATTCTGTCTCGCATTAAAGTGTTCGTGAAGCTTTGGAAGATTAGGGTTTATTAGTTGTAGAAAATTGTTTAATGCATGACCTTAGATCAGGATTCTACAAAGCATGCATTTTCTCGCATTTGCCCATGAAAATTACTTTGGCCACACCAGTGCGAATGAAATGTACCACCCAATTAAACCTCATGAACTTATCTAGTACCATCAGAAAAAAGAAAAAAAAATGACCATGCCTTTATAATAGTAGACAGTGTCTTCCTTTCAGTATATAAATTATGCCTACTGAGCAAATTGCTATTCGTCCCCATTCATTTGTGTTTTGGGTCATGATCCATCAGTTTCCACTGTCATAGAGAGGCTTTTATGGCTTGTGCATGTAAGCAACTATCTACAACTATCTATGTATAGAATTTCATTTAAAAAAAAATCTTGTTTTCTTTTTGATCTTCAGAGAACACTAGTGAGAGAATTCCTCAAGTCATTGTCCTGTCTACATTTCCATTCAAGACAAACATCACTGATACTGTATATCTGTCTTATTGTCCCATACGTGTGATTTAATCAAGACTTGTCTAGATAAAGGTAAAAGAGAGGAGGATGATGTACTTTAGGTCAGTCAATGATTTCCCTCTTTCTCACCTAAGAGCTAATGCAGTTATTCATCACAGGTGACAGGACTGGGCCATGTGTGTGTGTTTTAACTGTAATACACAGTCAGCAGTAAGTCCTTTAACACTATAGACCTTATGCGCCAGAGAAACAAGCGCACAGCCATCTTTAGAACTTCCATTTTAGCGGTAGCTCTGTATATTTCTATGGCATCGCTGTTGAAGAGTAATTAGCTGGTGAAGTGGATTTACTTATTGTTGAGTTAATGAAAGTTATCATAAACGTAATGTTTGAAGCTGATGTCATAATTGTCAGTAGACTGGGAAGATTTAAAAACAAGCGATTCGTTCATAAATCCATAAGATCTTACCTTCATGCTGTGGAAGTACAAACCGGAAGACAGAACCCAACGAGCGCAGTGCTGAAAAGGGGCGGGGCTACATAAGGTCTAAACAGCATCTTTGGAGGGAATTCTGGGAAATGAGCAAATAATCGAATATCCAACATTTACGTTGTTTAGAACAATCTCACCCAAGATTCTGATCACCATACAAATGATGATGAAAATGAAATTCACTGAGAATTATTTTGATTTGGTTCTGAAAATGTTGATTTTGATTTAATTCAGATTCATTCTATTTCAGTTATAATGTTAATTGTGCTTACATGTTCTTATAGAGAAAGAAATTCGTTCTCTTGTAATGCTTTAATATATACAGAGTATTTCAAATGGAGTCAAATCGCTAATCTGATTTAACTAAAAGAATCAACTCAGAAGAGTCATTTGTTTCAGGAATCGGATGGGCAGCGCTGTAAAGGATTTATAGATCTACTATAAAAGATAGATCTTGGGATTTTAAGAATTGATATCAAGAACAAGAACATCTTCACCCAGTCCTGCTCTTTCCCAGGCTATGGTGAACTCATGGATCTGCACTGACATTAGTATGTGAAAAGGTTTTTTTGAGGGACTGTAGTGTTTTGTTCTGTTGCTTGTCATTTGTGTGTGTTTAGTGGATCTCACATGATTGCCTCATTGCCGTGAGCATCATGGCACAGGAACGCCTTGCAATCATCCAATTACAACTTCCATGAGACATTGCTCATTCATCAAACTCCATATTAGTCCTTCTTACAAGCTGCTAAAGTCATCATCCCTGCTTGTGTGTTTACAGCAGAGGGGTAATTAAAATCAAGTGAGACTGGTTAGTTCTGCAGGCTAACACAAGTTGTCATTGTGAGTTGGTTCTTAGAAGACTCTACTGTTATATGTTCAGCCTCATGCTCAGACTGACTTTCAACAGAGAAACCCATTGACACGGCATGATGGGAAAGTTTTAATTTGAAATGATTCCTGAATAGATTTATAAACCCTGAACTTACAATATCTCTCAAAATGATGACTTAACACATTACAAATAGATTTTAGGGAATCAGAATCCTAAAAATATTTTCTTGCATTATTAAAGACACAATATGTAAGATCTTTGGATTAAAATATCCAAAAACCACTAGAACAGGGTTATATATTTTGACTTGTATTCTTCCAAAAATGGTTAAATCCAGATTAATAAGCAATTTAACCAGGACATGGACCATGTCCGTGTGTCGCCTATCAATGACATCATACCCACATTATCCTCGGTTTCCGATTTTATTTTGTAGAAACCATGGAAACAACAAAGACGCCTTAATATATTATGTGTTTTATTAGACAGGTGAGCAACTGTTTGGATACATTCATCGACAGAAAACTAATCATGTTTTAAAGCTCAACACAGTAAGTCTTATTGTTTAAATCTCGTTTCATGATTTACCATGTTTTAACATGCCTAATATCGATCTAGCGTACTGCAGTGTGCAACAAGTGTCTCATAGTAGCCGCTGAGTGAACGCAGAGTAGCACTATAACAACTTTCAGCACACAAATGTATCTAATATGATAAAACAGCACTGCTTTACCCCACATACGCTCGACCAGAAGAAGCGGAAGCAGCGACTGCGGCATGATAAAAGTTTCACTGCTCTCGAGACGTGTCGCGCTCGTCTCTCATTAGCAATCGCTCCTGCTCTGCTTCATACTACAGTAACGTTAATACTCTCATTCATGAACATGATTTCTGCCTGAGTCCCATCCCGATTCTTTTCCACCGGCTGTAGACGTGAAGACAGCACCTCCCATGATTCCGTGCATCAAGGCATCATCAAGCTACACCTTTGTTTTGAATAAGTGACCTCTAGTGGCGAAAATGTACATATTGTGCCTTTTTAANAAAGTTACCT
>RJVU01071502.1:6476994-6509800 GCA_003731715.1 Anabarilius grahami
TCTAATGCTTGGACACCATGCGTTCTGGTACATGACTCTGCGCTATTACGGTGCTGCATCACCTTAAGAACTGAAATAGGCACACTTTCTTGAGCAGTGGCTTCTGAACAAAACATTCCAGATTCATTAGAGCAATTCACTTCATCTAAGAAGTGAACATGCTTTTTAGCCCCATCGCTGTTAAGCATTTTGGGAGAATTTTGAGCATTTAGCTTAGCCTTGAGATCTGCAATAGTCTCCTTGTGTTTTTTACACTTTTCAGTCAGGTCTAACTGTTTTCTTACATATCTAATATGATAAAACAGCACTGCTTTACCCCACATACGCTCGACCAGAAGAAGCGGAAGCAGCGACTGCGGCATGATAAAAGTTTCACTGCTCTCGAGACGTGTCGCGCTCGTCTCTCATTAGCAATCGCTCCTGCTCTGCTTCATACTACAGTAACGTTAATACTCTCATTCATGAACATGATTTCTGCCTGAGTCCCATCCCGATTCTTTTCCACCGGCTGTAGACGTGAAGACAGCACCTCCCATGATTCCGTGCATCAAGGCATCATCAAGCTACACCTTTGTTTTGAATAAGTGACCTCTAGTGGCGAAAATGTACATATTGTGCCTTTTTAAATAGTTTTAATTTAAATCTTGAGTTATGCATTTTTTGTATACTAATTTTCTCTGCATTTATTATTATTATTATAAGGTGGATTTCATTTTTAAACTTATGTTATAATCTTGTGTGAAAGGTGCTATACAAATAAATGTTATTATTATTCTATGAGACCCCCAGCTAGTCACAGATGAGTTAATGTATTTTTTTATTACAATAGTTTTTTATTTATAATAATTTTATAATATAAAACGCATGTACATATCAAAGCTTTTCTCCACTTCCTTAGAGGAGAGGTCAAACTGAATTTTTAACAATCCATGGACTTTTTTTTGAACAAGACAATACTTCAGCCCCTCTCTAGCACCGACACACACGTATGCCTGTCACCTTATGGAATGAGCTGTCATGTGTCTCCCACTCTCTCACAGTTACCAGGGGAACCCTGTCGCTTTAGCAACCGCTATCTTGGTAGGAGACACGTTAATACCGAGCGGATTGGAGTTGCTCTTTCAACACCTGCAGCTCTGCTTAATGTCATCGCAGCCATCCGCTTACGTTTTATTTCTCGCTCCCTGTCTGTAATGCCCTCTTCAAACAAAAAGTGTCCTCTGTGGCGGCATCACGTTAGATAAGCTGAATGGCAGATACTGCTGTATGCTTTGCAAATGAACCTCAGAGAATGAAGCTATGAAAGAACAGACATATTTTGGACGTCAGCAGATGGGCCATCATTCAATTTGCTTTCAGCACTGAATTCTGACCGAAGTA
The DNA here is from genome assembly GCA_003731715.1 of Anabarilius grahami. Taxonomy (NCBI): domain Eukaryota; kingdom Metazoa; phylum Chordata; class Actinopteri; order Cypriniformes; family Xenocyprididae; genus Anabarilius; species Anabarilius grahami. The sequence goes on from RJVU01071502.1 coordinate 6,478,375, forward strand.
TCCAGGGGAAAAGACTGCTAGTTTATGCCTGCCAGATAATTGTTTATCATCATATATATAAAGAAAGAGGGAAGTGATAGAAAGAAGTAGAAGATAGTGAGAGATGGCTTTTAAAGGGGTGCTGTTGTACCTGTGCTGTGTGGGCAGAGCAGAGAAAATCATGGGAGATCGGCTTTCCAAAGGGGTCAGGTTTCAACAAGCATACTGGCCACACAACAAACATCAGCTGTTGTTTTTCATTTCGTTTTAACATTGAAATTACATGTTGGTTGCAACTGGTTCACTTGATCCAACTGTTGTTTTGTGACCACAGTTCTTTAAACAGCACTATACTGTGATTATGTACAGCATAAAGGACTGAAACTAAACAACAGAAGGGTCCATGGGTAACTGATACCTAGTCTGGATCTGACTATAGAGCATAAGAGTGAACCCCACTTTTTCAGTGACCTCTTTTTTTTATTTTTACATTATTGAAAAATATTTTAAAATCCCTATGAAAAAAAATAGTCTTCTTAAGCCAACCACAACATTACAACTTTTTATTCAAAGCAAAATTATCTGATTGATTGATTTGGTTCAGTTCTCTTTTGGCACTTTACCACATAATAGAATAGTAGCAGCTCTCTGATTGGCCAAAATCTATTCTGATAACCTCTGCTTTTCCCTGTGGAACACAAAAGCTTGACCACTGACCTTTTTTTTTTTTTTTTTTTAATGATCTGAATGTCTGAGTTTTGAATTTTAGATTGTTGAACTTGGAGGTCTTCATATGTAAACTTGAAGCTGCAGTATTTTGTAATCTGAATATTTACATGTAATTTCACCTCAGGACATAAAAATCTAGAAACACAAATGTGTAAAATACACCACAAAACAATTCAATTTTGTTAAATGTATCAAATGCCTAAAATTCTTATATACCCGATTCAAATTTACGGAAGCTTGTTTCCGTCATTAAATAAAAAAAAATAAAATAAATAATCTCAGAATTCTGAATTTTTTTTCTCACAATTGCAAGTTTACATCTCGCAAATCTGTCTTCTTTTCTCAGAATTGTGAGACAGAATTGTGAGTTATAATGTCAGAATTGCTAGAAATAAAGTCGGAATTGTGGGATATAAACTCGCAATTGATTGAAATTAAGTCAGAATTGCGAGATATAAATGCGAGATGCTTTTCTGACTTTTTTCTCACAATTGCGAGTTTATATTTTGCAATTCTGACTTTTTTTTCAGAAATTAAGGTATAAAGTCGCAATTGTGAATTATAAAGTCCAATTCTGAGGGGATAAAAAGACTTTCTTCTCAGAAGTACGAGTTTATATCTTACATTTGTGACTTTATAACTCACAATTATAACTCGCAATTCTTACTTTATAACATACAATGCAACTTTATATCTCACAATTTTGACTTTCTAACATGCAATTGCAACTTTATATCATGCAATTCTGACTTTATAACTCGCAATTGCGAGTTTTTATCACACAATTCTGCGAAAAAAAGTCAGAATTGTGACATGTAAACTCGCAATTGTGAGATAAAAAGTCGCAATTACCTTTTTTACCTTTTATGCAGTGGCGGAAACAAGCTTCCATACAAATTCAAACTAAAATATGCCAGAAAAATAATCCATTTTGTTAATGTCACATCTAAAATTTAAATTGACAGAAGTCTAATTCATTTTCTAGACTTGTAGCTCACCAGTTTTTCACTTTCTTAATGACATAAATCTAAAAAGATTCAGTTTAGACTTAAGTTAAGTGAAGTTTTTAAGAGAGGGCTTATTTGCACAAATGTCTTCATCTGCGATACTCGTACTTGACGTCAACATTTGTGCAGTTGAATGTTGGAAGCAGGCTTTGTTTTGATGTATGATTTGGCCCTGTCCCGTTTCTATACTTGGACGGTGGGAATTTTGTCAATCCGTCTTTTACCTGGGAAGTTCTTTCTGTGGTGTGGAGGTATTTATGGCCACTTACTGCTCTGTTTCTGTCATTTCTTTCTCTCTCTCTCCTTTGTTGACATTTTTCTGTTTGCTAAAAGAAAGGGGGCTATTTTTATACTTGCTAACTGTGACCGCAGGATGTGCTGATACTTTGTTCCAAAGGTTATCATCTGAGGATCTCCCTACTGGGCCTTGGCCTTTGAGGGAAATCTGGGAGAAGTGTTGTGCTCCTTGCTCACGTGGCATGTCTTGCACACACTGCTGTGCTATTCTTTTGTTGTTGTATTTTCATTACACCAGACATCCCGCCCTGCTGCAAAAAATCATTTCCAGGAAAGAAACCCCCCCACCCCCCTCCATTAAAAAGATTATCACATTTCATTGCATTATATTGTAATCATAAAATACGTATGATAAAAGTATTATTTCTTTAAAAATGTGTATTTCTGTAAATGACAGTCAAGATTTTCACTTGTATTTTTTACGACCAGAGGGATGGGGGGTTGCTGGGTTATTCTCTGGATGGAATTTTTCCACTTCGATGGACAATAAAAGAAAAATGCTTGGTTTGTTTTTGTTTGTCTTTGATTCGATTCGGTATCCTTAATGCCAAAAACAAAACAAAAAACAGAGTCAGACTTGCATTCCCTAAAGAAATACTGAACAAGAGTAACATGGTTTTATTTACTTTTCTTCATATTTTTTTGAATTGGTAAATAGTACATTTCTGAACCTGTCCACCCCAAGCTGATTTTTAATTTTTTCTTCTCTTGGTTAATTGTAGTTCTCCCTGACCCTGATCTCTTATGTGTTCTGAAAATTATGAGAAGTTTTTGTCAGTGTTTGTTTAGAAATACTGACATTCTGTACAAGCACATATTTTTTGCCTGCTGTGGCCAATGGCCCACAATTGACAGCCCAGTCTTCCCAGTCTTCCTCTTGCTATTTTTATTTTAACACATACTATTTGTTTCTAGTGATGATTCATTTTGCATGAATGTACCTTATGTTGGTGTGTTTGTTTGTTCACAGGGAGAGAAGAATGCAGGTTTTGACGTACTCTACCACAACATGAAGCATGGACAGATCGCCACCAAAGAGTTGGCTGAGTTCGTGCGTGAGAGGTGAGGTGTTGTTTTGGGAGGAGTTGTCATGGTGATTAGAGGAGGGGTGATATGGTGTAACTGGTACTGACAGGAGTGTGACGTGGAATTTGTTTTCTACTCCTCGCTTCTTATGTTTCTAACTCAGCAGTTATAACGTCACTTTATGTTATGCTGTATTGTACTATATGCCGTATTAGATTTTTTTTGTATCTTAGAAAGTTATGTTACACTCTTACGTTACATTATATTACATCTTTATCTTATTTAATGTTACATGACATGCTGGGGTTTGTTGTTTCTTTAATGTTATGTATTGTAATATTATAGTATGTTTCGTTATTCTATGTTACATTAGATATGATGTTTTGTCTTATTTGATCTTATATAATATTAGATGTTACATTTTTCTTCTTTATTTTGTGCTGTTAGTGTTTTTGTCTTATTATATAGTGTTACATTACATTATGCTATATTATGCTACATTATTGTGATGTTTTGTCTTATTTGATCTTATTGTATCTTATATATTGTTATAATACGTTATGCTGTTACGTCACGTTATTGTGATGTTACATGTTTTCCTTCGCTGTTACATTGTTAGTGTTATGTTTTGTCTTATACAATATAATGTTATGTTATGCTACATTACATTATTGTAATGTTTTCTTATTTGATCTTATTTTATCTTAGATAATGTTATATTTTGCAACAATATTATGTTATTGTCTTATTTGAACTTATGTGATGTTACATTACTTTTTGTTCGTGTTATGTTTTGTCTTTTTTTTATCGTATAAAGTTGCTTTAAGTTATGCTACATTGCATTATTGTAATATCTTTTTATTTGATCCTATTGTATTTTATGTAATGTTACAATACGTTATGCTATATTACATTACATTTTTATTATATTAATAGTGTTACATGTATATATTTACTATAGTAATAACAGTAAATTATGCATAATTGCAAGCAGCTGACCTTAACCCTAATTATTTTGTAAATACATGTTGTTAGTTCATTTTACTCAGTATTAAATGTATAAATACACTGTAACAAGGGCACCTTAAAATAAAGTGTAACCTAATATTACATTACAGTAACGACGCAACAGCCATAATGTAATGCTATGACTGATATCATTGCATGTAATCTTATTATATGGCATATTATCTTTTTCTTTTTTGCTCGAATTACTTTCTCAGTTCCATTACTTGCTTTCTCCACATCACATTGCTGTCTTTCAGCACACAACACTAGAGTGTCAAAACACACTAACCTGAGAGGAGCAGAGCAGTCAACAAAGTGCTCACTGTCCACTCATACACGTCCACAAACTCAAGGCAGTGCAGAAGTCAGAAAATCAGAAAATGCTTTGTGTATGCAGTGGATAAAACAGATGAAAGATTTCACCCTTCCACTGACAGCATATGTGGGACCTGTGAGCATTCTTTTTGTTCTGTAGTAGACACTTGAGTTGGAGCTAATTGCAATAATTAAAATGAAAACTCCATTACGACTCTCTCATTCTGCAGAGAGAACAGAGACTATTTAGAGCTCCGCCAAGCCTACTGCCAACTTTCATAGTCTCTTCTATCCGTTATAATGGAGCTGGATGCAGGCACCCTCCGTCATGGACTGAAGGATTAAATTGTATTTTTGTGTGTGTGTGTTAGAAATCTGTCCAGGAAAGCCCTGGAGGAGAGAGCTGAGAAATTGAGAGAGACAAATAGGTCCCTGATAAAAGCATAGCTTGTGCAATAAATTACATAAATCAATTTTCAAAGGCCATTTTTTATCTACTCAGGACATTGTGCCTCAAAGTGTCTCTGTTCCTTGAAGAATCTGAATTGACTGTCCCAACAGAAACAAAATTTCACAAGAATAAAATAAGAGGATAAGGCCAACAATGGGATAGTAATGACAACATCCTTTTTCCCATGAGCAGACTCTGAAGTCAGAACAAAAAAGCTTGGCTTATCGAGAAGGCGGATCACACAGTGGTTGATAACAAATATGTGGTGTTTCCAGCTGTGGCTGTGGAGAACTACAATGCTTTTTCACTCTTGATTCAGTTTTTGTCCTGATGGTCCATGGTTTCCCATACAAAAACTTACTATGTATGTAATCATACAGTAGTACAGTTCTTACAGTTATCAAAATTATTGTAAATTCACATGGGGCCTCCTTCAAAAGACTTACTTTTTTAATCTAATTGTTAACATTTTTTTATTTAGTCTGGTAATACAACATTACCACAGTAGTAATGTTTTACTACTATGACATTTGGGTAAAGACTGTGATTATCATGGTAATTTGTTGTAAGGTTTTTTTTTTTCACAAATAAAAAATTGTGTGTGTGCACCATTGCAAATATAAACACTTAGCACCTAGCACTGAAGAACTGTTTGTGATCTTTGAGGCATTAATGTTGGTGCTTAATCTTTTTTGTGTGAAAGTATTTTTGACATTTTCTGACACATTTTCTGTGTTTGTGTGTGTTTGCGTTTGTATTTAAGGGCGGCCATTGAGGAGACTTACTCGAAATCCATGAGCAAACTCGCCAAGATGGCTAGCAATGGAAGCCCTCTTGGGTGAGTGATGGCATTACTGTTATTATGAGATATGATTTTGAAATTTTACATGAGAGGTTGATCAGAGTAGACATAATATTGTACTTTAAGGTATTTTGTGTTGAAAATCACCATTACCCTCTGATTTTATGTCATCTGGAGAGGAACAAAACATTGAAAAGTTTTCTCTTGAAAAGTTTGTCATACTGCTGCTGCTTTACAGCTACTTATCAGCAGGGAGATTCAAGCGGATTGCATGCATGTATTTTTGTATGCACGAGTATGTGCCCCTGTGTGTAATTGGACGAAAAGTCCTTGCTATGGTTAGCTCTTTCCTCTGCTTTCTTCGCCTCACTTCCTGTCTGCACAACATGTGCTAGTTGTCACAAAACAATCACGCAGTGCTCTAACACTGTAAAATCTGACTTTGCAAAGATGCAAAGTTAGTATAGAGTCAAATTTGTAAATAATTACGAGCATAAATACAAAGCTAATAGAAATGTAAACTTTTTATTTGGTCATGCAGTTTTTATAAAACTTTTTTTTCCATTAAGTACTCACCCTCATGTCATCCCAAACCCCCAAGACCTTCGTTCAGATATCTTCTTTAAGATATTTTTGATGAAATCCGACAGTTTCTGAACTACACATAGGCAGCAAAATCATTGCACCTTTTGAGGTCCAGAAAAGTAGTAAAAAATTGTTAAAATAGTTAATGTGACTACAGTGGTTCAACCTTAATGTTATATAGTAACAAGAATACTTTTTGTGCGCAAAAACAAAACAAAAATAACGACTTTATTCAACAATTTCTTCTCTTCCCTGTCAGTCTCCTACACACTTGATGCAGTGAACGCAGTTTAGCTCTTCCGTGTTCTACGTCCGAATGCCTGCTCAGTATTGGCCAGCTCCTGTGTCAGCATCACACGCATGCGTCGTGCTGCTCACGTGTACAGTGTCGGCCAATACTGAGCCGGCGTTCGGACATAGAACCTGGAAGTGCTGCACGTTCACTACGTCAACAGCATAGGAGACTGACAGGGAAGAGAAGAAATTGTTGAATAAAGCCATTATTTTTGTTTTGTTTTTGCACAGTTTCCAAAGGTCTTACTGGTTAGGGATGACATGAAAGTGAGTACTTAATGACAGAAATTTCATGTTTGGGTGAACTAACCCTTTAAGTTTGGGAATATGTCGACTTGTAGATGTAGAAAATGTAGCACTTCAATACATCAGCGTCTAACCACCTGCTTCGCTCCCCAGCACATTTGCGCCCATGTGGGACGTGTTTCGTGTGTCCTCTGACAAACTGGCCCTCTGCCACCTGGAGCTCATGAAGAAGATGAATGACCTCATCCGTGACATCAATAAGTACAGCGAGGAGCAGGTCAAAATTCACCGCAAGGTAAATGAAGGGCTTTTAAATGGATTGAATCTTTCATGTCTCATGTCTTTCCGATCCCCTGCAGTACTTCAGACTGTTATGAACGAGTGCATTGAGTTCTAATGTTGTGCGTAATATCTTGATTGTACTGTATATTAAAATATGTTATGTCTTACGTAGACGAAAGAGGAAGTGATTGGGACTCTGGAGTCAGTGCAGTCTCTTCAGGTGCAGAACGCCCACCTGCAGAAGGCAAGAGAAGGCTACCACAGCAAGTGTGTAGAGCTGGAGAGACTACGCAAAGAGGCTGTGCCTCAGAAAGAACTGGAAAAGGTGCTTGTGTGTGAGAGAGGAGACATTAAAGTCCAAAAATGAACATTACTGACCACACAAAGTACACAAAAGCACCATAAAAGTGGTCTATATGACTTGTGCGCTGTGTCATATCATAGTTTAGTGTGATGAAAAGCCAAAATTGTAATTGAACCAAAACATAATTGGTTAACGAAGCAGCCATCACTACTTTTCTCTTGAACGCCATAGACACCTAAGGCAGATGTCAAGATTTTCTCGGAATAATGACTTACATTTGAATTGAAGTTTGAAAATATGAAAAAAAGCGACCAGCAGCACAATTCTTCATGATTCTTGTGTTCCACTGAAGAAAGAAAGTCTATGAGTTTAAGTTTTGAATTACTAAAAGGCAGCTTTTTCATTTTTGGTTGAACTAATCCTTTAAGCTGGTAGCCTTCTTGCATTGTCTTGAAGGTTTTGTGACCTTGAAAAATGAAGACTTAATTTCTAGCTTTGCTAATATTTTTTTTTTCATCTGTCTCTTTCTCTTTTCTCAGGCTGAGCTGAAATCAAAGAAGGCGGCTGAGTCATTTGCAGGGTCTATAGAGAAGTTTAATCGAGCTGGAGGAGACTTTGAACAGAAAATGAGTGAATCAGCTCAGGTTGGTGATTTGACAGTTGAGGGTTTTTTTCCTGCCCTGCTGAGCGCATTAGTGCAGACCACAGTTGCATGTGTGAAATATCTTTAAAGCAGATAATAAGCTAGGTTAGCTCGCAAGCTCTCATAATCAAGACCTTCAGAGCAAATTTTAGAGCGTTTCTATGAGCTCAATAAAGCAATGTAAAGTTACCATGACTACGAGAGCCATTAAAGCAGTCTGTTTGACAAAATGATTACATGCCTACAGTCTATTTCTGCCTGGTGTCGGCCTGCATGTATGAATAATTTGAGAGCGAAGAAAGGATGAATCTGTAAAGTTCTTACCTCACTCCGAGAACACTCAAGTCATGGTATCCCCTTAATTAGGACATCAGTCAACAATAATCTTAAAATTATAGAGGCTGACCACTATTAAATGCTAGGGCCAGTTCTTTTTAAACTCAAGCAAAAGTTCAACTATAAGGTCTTGATCTACTGAGATTTCAAATAAAGGCTGCAAATATACTTGTGCAATCTAAGAAATTGCTTTTCTGCTCCATCTGTTGAATTGTCATCACCATCAGACAGAAAATAACCATATTTCGCATATCACACATGTATTCAATGGTGTAGCCATTATTTTGATTTCTGTTGTTCCTACTTACTAATAGGATTATCTAAACATTTCCAAAAAAGGTCAAATATTGAAACAAGGCATTGAAAAGATTTTTTGCTTAATTTTTTAAAATGCTTAAATGTTCTTTTGTGCTTTCTATTCATCAAATCCTGATAAAATGTATCATGGTTTCCATAAAAAACATTAAACACAACCATTTTCAACATTGATAATAATAATAAATGTTTTTTTGAGCACCAAATCAGCATGTTAGAATGATTTCTGAAGGATTAAAGTAGAAAACAGTTATTTAAATTGTAATATTATTTCACAATATTACTGTATTTTTGATCAAATAAATGTATCCTTGAAGAGCAGAAGAGAAAAAACATTTAACATTTCTTACCAACTCCAAACTTTTAAACTGTCAGTAGAGGTCAGTAGCTTCTCTTTACTTTTGTCCTTCCACATCTGCAGAAATTTCAGGACATTGAGGAGGCTAATCTACGGCAGATGAAACTACTGATCAAAGCGTATTCACACTCTATTGAAGACACACACGTACAGGTTGGGCAGGTATGGCTCGCTTAGACCACTCTTGAGATTTTACCTTCTCTGTTTGATTTCTGTAATTGTGCTGAAAACTGTTCAGACAAATTACCCCTGTGGCTCACAGTTGTTCCAGTCAGCATGGTCTTGACTGATAAAATCTTGTTCTATCACCTTCAGGTCCATGAGGAATTCAAGCAGAACGTGGAGAACATTGGCATTGAGAACCTCCTTCAGAAGTTTACAGAGCAGAAGGCAACAGGAAAGGAGAGACCCGGTGAGTCACAGATATATAAAACACTTATCTGTCACATCTATCATTTCAGATAAACTTTCTGGTTTCTCAGACATTGATAAAGGGCGGCCAAAGATGAAAATGGATTTTCAAGTAGATAGCGCAGTATAGTACCAGGCTGAGTTTATGTCTGAAAACTTGCCCCAGAAGAAATTAGAAATGTCTAATATAATATTCAGCACATTTGAATGATTGACTTTTATATTGCATTTCTGTTTTACTGGATAATGATGCATTGAAAATCATTCTTCTGCAAATTTTATAATTTGAAAACTTTGAAAATGTAGTGCTGAGCTTCAAACTTTCATTAAATACTGTGTGTATGTGTGTGAATAAGGTCCAGTAGGGTTTGAGGAGTATCTGTCCTCCCTGGTATCTGAGAACAGTAAAAAGAGTCGTGCTAAAGCCTTCAGGATCCCCGGCTTAGGAAAGAGAGACAAGGAACCGGATTCAACGTGAGTCATGCATTCATATGAAACATAGTACATTTTAATGTTGTAGATCAAGGCTGTAACCACCATAGACTTTCAGAGTGACACCCACAATCGTTCACAACAGTGGTTGATCAAAATGAGTTTTTCAGTTAACAATTCTTCTAGATTGTTATATACTGAATGACTTTTCATACTTCTTTTGTCCTCTAGGGATTCAGCTGTGGCAGATGCTCTTGTGAGTTCTCATAACACACACACACACACACACGTTTGTTTCACTATATTAACAAGGACGTTGCTTAGACTTACATTGATCAGGTTAAACCTACACATCACCCCTAAACCTACACATCACAGAAACATGTGCAAAATACTAGATTTAAATAAAAAGTTTTGGCTGATTTATAAACCTTTTTAACTAGTAAGGACCAGTAAAATGTCCCTACTATTTGGCTAATATTTCACTATATAAGTGTGGACATTTGGCCCTCACAAGTATAGCCAAACCTACACACACACACACACATAATTTGCTATATTGATTTTACACACACACACACACACACACACACACACACACACACACAGAACAGGTTCAGATTACTGGTCTTGTATTATCAGCTGTTCTTCTGTAACTCTTCTTAGAGCGTCTGAAAAAGTCTCCTCTCAAACCAGTTGTTAATTTATTAACACGCATACACAGACCATTGATGCTGTATTAGTGAGGACCTCTCAAAGACTGATATATGTTTTAATTATTGAAATATAATTAATTCCAAATCTTCAGTTACATGTTTTAATATGAACAGTTTCATTTCATTTCAACTAATTTGGAACGTAATGATAACTTGCAATTCAATTCAGTTAAGCGAGTCAAATGTTGATTAAATGTTGATTAAATGATTCATTCAGTAAAGGAGAGGTCAGAGTGATTCAAAGCGAGTCTTTTTGAATCATTCATTAGCTGAACTGGCTCATAAGAATAATTTGTTAGTGAATCAGATTACACTGGTTATGATGTATATATGTTTTATGCACTAAACATAACCAGCTCATAAGAGTCATTTGTTGATGAATCTGTCTTAATGTACATCATTATGCTGTATGATTGATTTTGGAAAGGTTTTGTCAAATTTAGCTAACTTCAGAGGACAAATAAACCCTTCTCCACAAACACACACAGACTGTACACTGTTTGAATGCAGGTTCACATGTGTGTTTGGAAAACTGAAGACTCTATTTCTACACAGACCTCCGTGTGTATGAGAGAGTGACGTGTTTGGCATGGTCTGGTTACCTCATTAAGCTATATTTAACCTTGTCAATACTGAAGGTGTTTAATGAATGTCTGATAACCCACTGACTGCCAGAGATCCTTCATAAACACACACTTGTTACAGGCTGTTATGTAAGACTGCAGTTTTAGTCAGACCGCAACTTACTCTCTTAAAACATTGGTGCTGTTTTCATGTGAGCCATGGCAACAGCATTTGTGTGTTTATGAATGCAAGACAAAGTGCATACACGTTACAGACCTGCAAAGATTCATCACTCTGTCAGCTGATGTCCTGTGCCTTTAAATGTTGTTTTCTTATTGTGAGCTTGTGCTGTCTGTTTGTGCTTGTGTGTAGAACTCGCCCCTCGAAGTGGACGATGAGGGCTTTGTCATACGTGCAGACGTCAACCAGAATGATATCCTTCAGAATGAACCATCAGGAGTGGATGCAGTGAGAGTGTACAGTGTGTGTGTGCAGAAGTGTGTTTGTGTGTGTACATACAGTGGAGTCCATAAGTTTGAGACCACTAGTAAAAATGCTTCAATTCAATTGAATAGATTTATATTATCAGCAGTTTGACATGATGAAATGTCAAACTTGAATTGAATTGTCTTAGTATTCAGTTTGTTCCTCTTTTGCTCTAAATTCAGAAGCACTCAAGCTGCATCAACTTCACAAGTTATAAAACATGATAATCATGTGATCCAGCATAATTTGAGAATGGAAGCAAAAACATCTGACTGTCTGTGTAAAGAGATACATGATCAATGTCACTTATTAATGAGTAATTAATAATTAATAATTTGATGTTATAACATTTTTTTTATTTTGAATCCCTGATTTTCAATGTGGCCTCAGATTTTTGGACTCTATTGTAGATATATGAAGATTGGGAAGTATTCTCAGCACTACAGCAAATAATTTCAAAACTTATTTTCCCTGTAATAGCTGAAAATGAAAACACCTTCTGATGAAGATCTATTGTCACTCTTAGATTCCTGAGAAGTGAAGTTCATCGTGACGGTTGTTTAAGGATACGAAACTCAGTAGTTTCCCTAAATAGTATGTTTATTTGTGCACTTCACCACAGTTTGTAGACTATTCAGAACAGCTGTGTTTGTGTGAGTATTTGCACTCATGTCTATTTGTGTCCGTACCACCATTTGCATATGTGTTTTCTGGTCCCTCTTTGTACCTATGTGAGAGAGTACATGTGTATCCTGTATGGTGTCTGGATTTGCTCCTTAACAGCATTGCTCTCTACGTTGTTCTGCTGAGGAGAAGGAGGGAAATTTTTACTCCAGCGACTCGGATTTCGATGATGATGAACCCAAGAAGTTCCACATCCAGATCCGACCAGTTGCCAGCAGTAACCGTAGCAACTCGGCAGCCAATGAACTGGAGCTGAAGGCCACAGTGGGTGCGTTAACCCTGCCCCCTAACAGAGCGGTAAGAGATGGGTGGTATTTAATCTTTGATGAAATTAAACTGATATATATGTATATATATATATATATATATGTTTATGTGTGTGTGTTTTATATCATGTAATATAATAATAAAAATATATAAAGCTGTTTTATTCTACATGTGGAGATAACAAGACTATCCGAATAATACTCACATTGTCTCGGTTATCTGACATTTTAGTTTCTGAATAAATCAATCATAGATAACAAAAATTCACTCACAAAACATATCATGTATTTTTCACACAAAAATGAAAAAAAAAAAGATTTAATTTGATTGGCTGGCTGGCTTCATAAAACTTCTGTGAGTCAGAGTGCACAGGATTTTACTAGTTTGCCTGTAAACAAAGTCATGTTTACAAAATGAACTAAAATGAGCTCATTTGAGACAAAACAATCACTGTATTTGCCAACTGATAGTAGAATCATATTCAGTGTTTTATGTCTAGAAAGCCAAAGCCTATACATAAACACGTGTTAAAACAAAATTATGCATCAATGGCAAGAGAATAGTCTGTTGTTTTGTATTACTATTTGTTTAAGAAAATGAAGTGGCAGCGAAACCTTAAAAAAAATTGTGCGTCTTACATTATTCACACTCATTTTAAGATGTCTTTGAAAAATATGGTGCAAAACATTGACCATTAACTAAATAGTAGTAATGACACTTCATTTCATTCATCCCATCCTGTAGGTGTCAGTAAAGAAGCAGCTCTCACGTAAGTTCACTTGAGTTGCTCTGTATATCTCAGACAATATTGTGTATGTATGTTAGTTTTGTTAATATACATTTTTCCTCCATTACAGGAAACTCCAGTTCAGCAGGTCGATCTGAAGGGGAAGGGGAAAGTGTTCCCCAGAGAGGTCGGTCACACTCTGCAGATGTCCATTTCTGTACTCTTACAGCTAGAGTTATGATCATTAATTTTTTCATTGCTCATGCATTGTTCCTGTGACTGTTCCTGTGAATTCAGCCAGCCATCTCAAACGGCCACAATGACTCAAACAGAATGTCCACCTCCTCCTCTGTCCACATTAATAGATGTCGTTATCCCACAAACAGCTCAAACTGACACCTTAATCACAGCAATCTACAATCCAGCTGACCTGGGATCAGCGTCATGCATCATAACAGCACTGTCATTATTGCCTTATATTGACAGACTGATCTCAGGTCAGCTGAATTGCTGTAATTACAGCCTCAGAATGAGCTCTATTTTTGTATCATGGGTTTTGACAATAATAGCAAAAGTGGAAACAATTTGGTGTGTGGTTTGAAGAAAAAGGTATTAGGCTGTCTTCTTCCCAGGCTGGCTATTACTCGAACTTATTTGCAGAGATTAGTCATGTAGATGAATGGTACTATTTTGATAGTGTGTGGTTTGAATAATTTTATGATTCAAAATTTGTATATCTTTTTTTTATTCAGTAATATTGTACTGTACTGTTATGTGCTGCACTTTATGTTTTATGGGTGTGGTGTAATGGTTAAAGTTCTAGACTGGTTACTAAAACGTTGATCCAAAAAGGGATGATCCATGAACTATCAGCAATGTGACCTTGAGAAAAGCACTTAACCTAATATTTCTCCAGGGAAACTCCCTATAATATGTGTACTGTAAGTCACTTTGGATAAAAGCATAATTTAAATGACGCCTTACTTAACTTTATTATTTTATGGTACTGTTATATTGCTCAGTAATGTTTTGTTGTTGTACAGAGGGAGAAGAGGAGGTTCTGCGTAGATCCACGTCCAGTCCAGATCACAGCAGGTACAGGGAGATTTCCCACACAGCATAATTAATTACTCAGTGCTTTAAAATGCAAAAATACAGATTTAAAGGTGAAGTGTTCAGGATTCTTTGATGAAGGTTCAAAGAAACAGCATTTATTTGAGATTGAAATCTTTTGTAACATCAAGTCTTTACTGTCACATTTGAACAATTTAATGCATTCTTTCTCAATAAAAGTATTCATTTCTTGACCCCAACCTTTTTATATTATTGATATTATTTCGATAATTTAAAGATTCTCTTTTTGGCATCGAAATGACCTTAGTTTCTCCTACATTCAATTCTTTACCAATGAATTTCTCTTCCTCTCGTCTCTGCAGGTTGAGTTCCACAGCATCTGGTTCGGACGCTCTGTTTGGACCTCCTCTGGAGTCGGCCTTTAAATCCCACAGCTTTGCTGGCAGAGAGCAGCTCCAGAACGCCTTTGCTGCGTCTAAATGTAAATCTCCAGCTCCAGTAGCACACCACCCCCTGCCTCATTACCGTGATAGATGAGAATCGACTGGACGAGCTATTCTCTTACAGCTTTTTAAAAAACGGAGAATTAAAAGCTTTAAACTAGCCTAATGTGTGCCAAAGTGTGCATTACCATATTCTAAGAATTAATTGACTCGCTTTAGCAGAACTGCTTGTGTAGGCATTAAAGCATGAAATATTTGATTATGGACAAAAGTGGAATGGGAATTATGTTTCTGCAGTCAGCCTTTTTCTCATCATATCTGTTGCTTTTTTAAGAAATTCTCTTTCTGATCAGTTATAGACTTTTCTCCATGTTTGACAGATGCAGCATTCTCTTCTGATTCATCTTCTCCTGAGAATGTGGAGGATTCTGGACTGGATTCGCCTTCCCATCAGCCCCTTGGAGTGTCCCCCGAACCCAATGGTTGGGCAGCCTGGCCGTCTACTCAAACTCAATCTAAAGACTCTGTAAACTTGAGCCGATCCTCTGACCCATTCCTGGCCGCATTCCGCGACCCCTCGCCCGGTCGGTCTCCTCTCCCACAGGACGACTCCACCAATGCCTGGCCTTCCAATCTACGTTCGCCACGTGCCCCACCTGACGTCGAGCCCACCACCTTCAGCTTCCCGGCCTTCTCCCACAGCCTGGCCTCTTCAGAACTGGAGCCCTCTGTGTGGAGCTGTAAACACATCCCTCCAGAAGACCCCTTCCTAGCTGCGTTTGAACGCTCCGCCCCCAAGGACAACCTGCCTCCACCTGATGCCTGGGCCCCGCCTCCCCCTCAGCCCACGAGGGATAGCAGGGCTGTGGAAGCCCGCACCGATCCCTTTTCCGTCTCTCTGAATGACACTAAAACCCTCCCTCCCCCATCCTCCTCCCGCAAGGAACGAGACAGGAAAAGAGATCGTAGCGTCCCACCTCCAGAGTCCCCGGATGATCCTTTCGCTATTACTATGATAGGCAGTCCAACGCACCAATCAGCACTTGCAGCGCAGGCAGCTGCATTAGGCAGAGCTGGTAGTAATAGGCCGACACCCAGTCCAAACCCCGCCCCCACATCTCAGCCGAAGAAAGAGCTGGTGCATTGGAACTCAGTGCATAACCCCTTCAGTGAGGGCACTACGAATAACACTGTCACGCAAGAGTCGACCAGAAAACAGAGATCATTTAACGACGAGCCTCGCAGGAACGGGCCGCCGCTCACACGGCATTCTGGGCCGCAGGAGGACCTCTGCTTCTCTACAGACAAGGATCAGAACTTTCTGGATATTAACACACAACCAGGTATTATAGATTAATGAATGACTGATATGGTATTTTAATGGCTGATGATGCTGATACTGATATTTAGAGAGCAAAGTGTATTATATAATGCAATATACAATGGCCCCAAAAAGTGTATAAACAATTAACCCTCATTTAAAAAGTGGCAATTATTATAAAGAACTGCAGCACAAGCACTCTTTTCAATCAAACATTTCTCAAAAAGAAGCTTTTTAGGTTTCAAATTATAAAACAATAAATATATTGCTCAAAATAGAGACAGCAAATAGAGACAAAAACTCTTTCTGGTTGTCAGACATTGGGGAAACACTTACAAAGTTAATATGGAAGCTAGATAATTGCAAAATATCTAAGAAATGTGAAGTTAGTTCTGCAGCATTTGATTGCAGATGCCACTTAATTTGATATTTACTATCTAATGCAGTGATATTCAGTCACTTAAGTGTCACAAAAGTGTATTTTTTGGATCCATTGTATAATACAATTTAATGATGAATTTACATTATCGTTCAAATGTTTGGGGTTAATTACGATTTTTTTTAAGTGCTCACAAAGGCTGCATTTATTAAAACAAAAATACAGAAAACACAGAAATATTGTGAAATAGTTTAAAGCTGAATTTTCAACATCATTACTCCAGTCTTGGGTGTCACATGATCCTTCAGAAATCATTCTAATATGCTGATTTGGTACTTAAGAAACATGAAGAATTTGAGAATCTGATTGATGAAAGAATCATTTAGAGCGGTTAAAAACACCCATTCATGAATCAAACATTCCTACAATACTAAGATTTTCAGTGAAATTTCTGTATGTTCCAGATACAAAGATTTTGTATGGCTTTAAAGGATTAGTTCACTTTCAAATGAAAATTACCCCAAGATTTACTCACCCTCAAGCCATCCTAGGTGTACATGACTTTCTGCTTTCTGATGAACACAATCGGAGATATATTAATAAATATATTAATAAAATACCCTTCACAACTTGTTAAATATGGATATTTTTTACACAAACGCATTACTTTGCTTCAGAAGGCCTTTATTAACCCCCTGAAGCCGTGTGGAGTACGTTTATAATGGATGGATGCACTTTCTTGAGCTTCAAACTCGTTGATACCGCTCACTGCCATTATAAAGCTCTGATGTGTCAGGATATTTAATATATCTCCGATTGTGTTCATCAGAAAGAAGAAAGTCATAAACACCTAGGATGGCTTGAGGGTGAGTAAATCTTGGGGTAATTTTCATTTGAAAGTGAACTAATCCTTTGAGTTGGAATATAGCACACAAGTTGATGGACCACTTTTGTGATTGA
Organism: Anabarilius grahami; assembly: GCA_003731715.1. Lineage (NCBI taxonomy): Eukaryota > Metazoa > Chordata > Actinopteri > Cypriniformes > Xenocyprididae > Anabarilius > Anabarilius grahami. Next base: position 6,495,816 of record RJVU01071502.1, read on the forward strand.
AAAAAATGCCAGGTTATTATTCAAAATTCCAAAACCATTTCAGAATTCCAAAGTTCCATGGAGTAAAGTCATATGGGGTTGAAATGACATGAGGGTGAGTAAATAATGGCAGAATTAAAAATTTTTCCCCCTCTTTTCTCCTTCACTCTCTCTCTTTCAGTCTCCCAGCATGGTTTCAGGCAGGACAGCACTGAGCGTCTGGCTTTGGCTCCCCCTCGGTCGGTTCGGTCCAAGCGCTCCTCGGGCAGACTCAGTGGCTGTGAGCGGGTAAATGTTCCACAGACCTCATTACACCATCTATCCAACCAGAACACTTGAGCTTCTTTAAAACCATATAAACAAATCCCTTAATAGGGCTCTGCTGCAGCTTCTTTGGTTTTTCTCTTGTTTTATGAGATGCGGTTTCTCTCATGTGGTCCTTCAGATTGCTCCCTTGACTTCAGCTCTAAATTAACACCACTACTGAGATTCCACTTTAAGCTTTTAATTGCTTTATACTGAGGTAACAAATAATATTACAGGACATAGAAACAAGCCTCTGGCAACCCAAAAACACTTGTTTTCCATCCATACACAGTGGAAAGGAGAAAATAAATGGGGAGCTGACAGTTAACATAGACATAAACTTTTTTCAACATCAATATTTTAGTTTAAAATTTATGATAACGGGAACTGTATATTTTTAGTCTGATCTTCTTTTCTTTCTTTCTTTTTTTTTCTTCTTTTTTTTACCATTTTGTATAATTTGTGTTTGTTTATTTATTTATTTATTTATTTATTTTCGCTTTTTTATGTTCATTTAAATCCTGTGGTGTGAAAAATGGATTTTAAAATAAAAAAATAAAAATACCATGTAGTCTGCCAATTAAAGGGTTCACCCAAAAATGAAAATTCTATCATCCTTTACTCACACTCATCTATATGAATTGAGTGGTTTAGTCTAAATTTATATAATAAACAGATTGAGTTTAAGCTTTCATTCACATATAAACATTAATCAGTGCACATAAACAGAAGCTCAACCCTACTTGCTTGACGCGAGAGAAAAAAAAAAAAGTGTTTTGAAACACATGAGAATGAACCTCATTGGTTCTCGCATGTCAAGCAAACATTCTTGAGCTTCCGTTTACCACAACTGATGTGAGTTGATGAATGTTTATATGTGAATAAAAGCCTAAATTAAATCTGTTCATCATATAAAGTGAGCGAGTCTCTTCAGAAAATTTGGGCTAAACCACTCAATACATATGGATTAGTTTTACCATCTCTTTATGAACCTTTTGACCTGTCAAAGTGGTAGTTGCGCAGCTGTCAATGGAGGGATAGAAATCTCTCAGATTTTATTAGAATATCTTCATTTGAGTGATGAACGGAAGTCGTTGTGTTTGGATGACATAAATGATGACATAATTTTCATTTTTGGGTGAACTAATCCTTTAATATGAGCATAAAAATGGCATGTATAACTGTAAAACAAATATATATATATGTTGACAAAATAAAAAGGATAAAATATTTTTAATATTTTTAAAAAATTATATATTGTATAAATTATAATATGATATAATATTAGTATAGCATTTCACACTATAGCATACTGTCGCAATTGCCACAAATCCTCAATTCAAAACTTTGATCTTTGGCATTTTCTGTGGTGTGTCTCAGTCTAGGTCTCTCTGCTCGTCTCCTCTGCCTGATCCCAGCCCTCCCCTCACCTCCTCATCCTCCTCCAGCCCCAGCGAATGGGGGATGCAGAACCGCGTTCCCAGCCCAGCCCGAGGTGACCCGAGGCACATTCCCATTTCCCTAAACATCCGCATTATCACAAAACTTCATCATATATTACACTGAGAGACAACCTCAAGAGCTTTGCTGTAATTTCATTATGCTAATCTAATGTAGGCATATGCACATTAACACTGGGGACAGTCAGGAAATGTCCTCATGGCTGATTTTGTCCCCATCACTTTAAAATAACCTACGTACAGGCGTGTCTAATACAGAGAAGCATCTCCCAAATCCTAATTGGTATTCAATTGCTGATCAATTTATTTATCCACCATCCAACAAAATCCGGGGACCAACAGTGGCAGATGAAGTTATCAAATTATGTAATGTCACCCTGCAGGTTTGTCACGAGGACCCAGTCCCATTTCTCTGAGTACCCAGGAGTCTTGGCCTGTTGCCACAGCCATCACGGAGTACATCAATGCCTACTTCAAAGGAGGAGAACACAACCGGTCCGTCTGAGGTTCTTTCACCCCATCTGGAGGACAAAACCTTTTATCACACTGTAGCTCCAACGTAAAGGGATTTGCTGTCCAACAGTTTGTGTGTGTTTGGGTTTCAGCTGTCTGGTTAAGATCACTGGTGACCTCACTATGTCGTTTCCTGCTGGCATCATCCGCATTTTCACCGCCAACCCCAACGCACCAGTTTTAAGCTTCCGATTGGTGAACATCTCTCGAGTGGACCACTTCTTACCCAACCAGAAGTTACTCTACAGGTATGATGTCCTAACACACTAACAACTGGCTTGTTCTGGGTTCAAGACAAGCTCTGTGGACAGCATCTGTGGTCTTTGTACCTGCAGCGACCCGTCACAGAGTGACCCGGACACCAAGGATTTCTGGTTCAACATGCCGGCCTTAACGCTCCACCTGCAGAGAGAGGCAGAGCTCAACCCACAGGCCTCCTATTACAATGTGGCTCTGCTAAAATACCAGGTCAGTCCTCACAAACCTAATGAGTGCTTGAATTACAGTATGATCTTCTTTAATGAAGCCTAAAGGAATATTTCACGATTCACAATTTAAGCTCCATCGTCAAAATTTGTGTCATAATTCATCAGTGTTTTAAACAGCTTTACAGCTCAAATAATATAAAAGTTTTAACAGAAGTATTAATGTACAGTACTGTTCAAAAGTTTGGGGTCTGTATGATTTTTTTTTGTAAGAAATTAATAGTTTTATTTGGCAAAGATGCAGTAAATTAATCAAAAGTGACAGACTTATACATTATTACAAACAAATCTATACCTCAAAGAATCCTGAAAAAAATGTATCACAGTTTCCACAAAAATAGTGATTTTTTATAGTAATAAAAAATGTTTTGTGAGCATCAGCATATTAGAATCATTTTTGTAAGATCATGTGACACTCAAGACTGGAGTAATGATGCTAAAAAATCAGCTTTGCCATCACAGGAATAAATTACATTTTAAAATATATTAAAATAGTAAATAGTTGTTTTAAATTGTAATAATATTTCACAATATTACTGTTTTTACTGTATTTTTAATCAAATAAATACATCCTCGATGAGGAGACTTTCTAAATCATTTTACCAATCCCAAAGTGTTTTACACTTTGGGATTGGTAAAATGATTTAGAAAGTCTCCTTTCTAATAATATAAATGTGTTATATAAACAGTTTGTGTTTTTATAAAATTATAAGCTTCACATTCCAAAACTGGCCCTATTAACTTCCATAAATTAACCTTGATTTGAACCTTAAAAAAAAAATGGGCAAGTCTAAATAATTGTTAATCAACATTATGCAACAAACTCTGTCGACTATGCTTAACTTGCATTGAACCCGGAATATTCCCTTAAAGGTTAACAGGTTAAAATGTTTATAAACTGTCATGAAACTACTTGAAATGTAAATGTGAGCTTTTTCTGAATGAACTCTCTCTTAGGTGTCATCTCAGGATCCGGGCCGTGCTCCCCTCCTGTTGTCCGCCGAATGTCAGCGCAGTGGTACAGTGACCCGTGTTTCTCTGGATTACCACTGCTGCCCCGCAACTGCCCCTGCCACCCAGCTGACCTCCGTACAAGTGCTGCTGCCCCTCGATCACACGGCCACAGACCTGCAGTGCCAGCCGCCCGCATCATGGTGAGATGAGTTACATTATTAAAGAGAAAATTAATTGAATATGTGATGAATGAAGTGATAGATGAAGAGAACTGTGTTACTGACCTGTTCTGTTTCACAGGAATGCAGAGGAAAGACGACTCCTATGGAAATTGCCTAACGTCTCCCCGACAAATCACAGCAAAGGTCACTTCTGCCATCACCTGTTTATACTACCCTTTCTTTTCTGTCACTCATTCCTCATTTATATTTAACTCTTTCCCCTCCATCATTTTTTGAAAAAAGTTGCTAGGCAGCGCCAGCATTTTTTATCATTTTCACAAAACTTTAATGGCTCCCAGAATATTTTGTTGTGTGAATATCTGAATATACAATATATTAAAAGACAGAACAGAGCCTTTGCTTTTAAACATTTTATTCTAGCTTCATGCATTCTTTTTTTTGAATCAACACTCGAATGTGGTTAAGTTTCATAAAAAATCAACACTTTGAACAAAAAGCTGAGGAAACCACGTCGTTGTCAAAGACTTTGTCCTGATTGGATTCAAAACTATGATCAAAACATATATGAAGTAATTCAAGTCCATCAACACCCCCAAATCTTGCACAGTCCTATAGCTCTTCCTGGAATCAGCATTTCATTTGGTAAAGTTAGGCAGTTTTGATTTATATGCTGTTTAATGTTTGATGATCGCGTTAGTTTATGTGCATCAGCAATGCTACTATTGCTTGTTTCTGCTTCTTCACCTGTGTTTTGATCCGGAGTCTCTGTATACTCTTTCAGAAGATGCGTAATAGTGCCCCCCTACCGTATAACAGTGAAAACATGGATTGCCAGAAAAACTGTCAGGGAAGCGCTGTCATAAAACTCTCTCACCCTCATGTCATTCTAAACCTGAATAGCATTATTTTTTCATGCCATTCTGTTGATAGTGACAAATGACTGTCAAGCTCAAAGGAGCACAAAAACACTTTGAAAAGGGCTCTATACAGCTTATGCAGTGTTATTTTAGTGTTATGTTTATACTATAATAATATTTATTAAGATTTTGAATTAACTATCATTGATATCATTTAAGTTTACATTTTAGAAAATCTACTTTTGTCATTTTTATTAGTTATATATATATAGCTGTAATTTATTTTTATTTCAGTTTTAGTTTTAGTCATTTTTGTTCATCTTCAGCTAATCTATTTCAGTAAGTTGCCAAAGCACCATTTCCAGTTTTTAAATTTTATTTCATTTCAGCATTATTTAAATTACCGGAAACTTTATAGTAAAGTTTAGTAGTTTTAGTTAACAAGAACAATGACCAAGTCTTCATAAGCCATATACTGTGTGTTTGTGACAAACAGACCTAAATTTAAGTCCTCATTTACTCCCAAGACAAACCATTATGCAACATCTATAACAACAAATGCTTTTGATCCTTGTTTGACATCATGAAGTCCAACCTGTGCCATATTTGATTTAACAGCAGCATACTGAGTTACAATTGAATCATTTAATTTTAGAGTGAATAATGATTGTTTTGATAAGTTTTGGTCTACACCTTCTTGAAGCAAACTGGTCACTATGTTCTGGCATTATACGGAAGACGGGGATTATTTAAAATTTCTCCTTTTAAGTTATGCAAAAAAAAAAGCATGTGGGTTTGAATAACGTACGTCAGTAAAAAGTTTTAAAATGAAACTTCTAAAATGAAAATGTCATTATTTAAACAGAATAATATCAGACAAATCAAATGGAACTACTAAAGAATATCTAACAAATATTGATTTTTATTTTTTTTTTTTTGAAGAAAAAAAAAAACTATATATAGTTTAGCGTTGGAACATCTAAGCTGAGTTTAAAGTGCTGTACTGACACAAGATGTTTTCAGTGGAAGTGGGCGGAAAAGAGGCTGTTCAGAGCAAGAGGCCAAGAAACAAACTTATGAATACATAAGATCAGAGGCAGACCGACTGAGCATCAAGGGAGGGTTGTGAACATTTTGGAAGTAACTGCATGTTTATTAAAATATGGGCACCGTTAGGATATTTTAAGATGATCTTTTATTCGTAAAGGCTCTTGCAAATATCTTAACGAGGTCTGTGATGTATACCCAAGAGCAGCTGCTGACTCTTGTGTGTGTTTATGGGTCTCAGGGTCTGGCACATTGTGCGCCAGTTGGCAGTGCCTGGAGGTTCCCCGCGGGCCTCCCCCGAGCCTGGCTGTGCAGTTTGTGGGATCGGGGGCTTCTTTGTCAGGCATGGACGTGGAGCTGGTGGGCAGCCGGTACCGCATGTCCCTGGTGAAGAAGAGGTTTGCCACAGGTGGGAGCCAGACCTACTTTTTGTCCTTCATAAGCAGCTCCTTTCAGTTCAGAATTGTTGCCATGTGTTTGCTGATTGTTTTGGGTGATCTCTAGGGGGCTGCTTTAATAACCATTTAAATGTAAGATGCATACATTTGTCAGTCAGAAGATCATTACAGGTTTGACCCATTTTTGAAACATGACCGTTTATCTTGATGTTCACCTAATTATAACCATCACTTTTTGCAAAACTTGAACAATCCCTTGTGCTTTTTAATATAAAGAATGATGTTCAAGGTATAATCTCTGAAAACAAGTTAATTGTGCTTATCAAGTGAGTTAAATTGATGTTTGGTTATTAATTTAGTTTTTTGCAGTGTTTTCTTGAAACAACAAATCAAGGTATAAATATATTACAGCATAATGCATTTGCTGTCAAATGTAGAAATAATGCATCTGTATCGTTTTACAGGAAAATATATGGCTGGCTGTTCTTTGTGAGAGGTGATGGTGCTGCTCCGGTACCACAGAGGCACAACGTTTGCACTTTTTTTTTAACCTACCTGGGCTGGTGGAACTGTCCATGTGCTACAGGCCTGATCCGAAGAGAGCATATTGTATATAGAGTGTGATGTGTGGGAAATACATAATACCCATAATGCATTGCTCTAGAATAAGTATGCACTAGGACTAGGGACCACAACCAGACTCTACTTTTATCTGTATAGAATTGTTTGTTCAGTGCGCAAACCACACATATATATTTCAAGTTTGAAGAACTGGATGTACATTTCTTTCATTTTTAGTGCAAATTTGTGAACGAGTAAGTATGAACATGTATAATGGATATAAAAATTGACATTTATTGAAAAAAAATTGTTTTATGTTGAGAAAAAGAACAAGAAAGATTTACTATAAAAAACAAGTCTATTTGTGTGGTTTTTTTTTATAACTTTAAAGGGTTAGTTCACCCAAAAATGAAAATTCTGTCATTAATTACTCACCCTCATGTCATTGCACACCCGTAAGACCTTCGTTCATCTTCGGAACAGAAATTAAGATATTTTTGATGCAATTGTGGTATTTTCGTTGCTTTCTATGGGGGATTAAAAAAAAAAAACATTCATTCAAGGTTAAAATAGTCAACGTGACTACAGTGGTTCAACCTTAATGTTATGAAGAGACGAGAATACTTTGTGCACAAAAACAAAAATAACGAATTTGTTCAACAATATCTTCTCTTCTGTGTCATTCTCCTATTCTGTTTACATTCAGCGCTTCCAGGTTTTATGCCAGAACGCCAGCTCAGAATTGGACAATGTTATGAAGAGATGAGATTACACTGTTTAAGGTTGAACCACTGTAGTCACGTTGATTATTTTTACTACTTTTCTGGACCTTTAATGTGGTAATTACATTGCTTTCTATGGGGGATTAAAAAAACACCTCAGATTTCAATCAAAAATATCTTAATTTGTATTCTGAAGATGAACAGGTCTTACGGGTGTGGAACGACATGAAAGGGAGTAATTAATGACAGAAATTAAATTTTTGGGTGAACTAACCCTTTAGGAGTTCATTACAAAGCAAGCATTTAGTCTGAGACAAAAGTGGTATACACAAATTTATTACACTTTTTACCAGTACAAAATACAGTTGAACTAAGCAGTTGAGGCTAAATAAAGATATTTTAAAGACACAAAAATAAGGTATCAATATAGTAGTGAGAAGAATTGCAGCTACCTCCATAAAAATAATCCTCAGCCAGAAGCTTTAAAACAGCATTACAAAAAGAAAAAAAAAAATCTTCCCAAAAGCACACAACAGGCAAAGAACCATGACAGGCGTAAGTACAGAGCCTGACATTCACAACCAACCACAGTGAGAAAACATCCGCCAATCACTTCTCAGAAACAAACACAAAACAGCTAGTAGAAATGAAGTTCATCTTTGTAAATAGCAGAGAGGGACATGTAGGGTGCCCGTTACGGGCCGCTACCAGGCACCGGAAAAGATCCCAACCGGGTTCAGCACAAAATCTTCAAAAACAGATTATGTATCCTGAAAATGATAAATCTCCTGAAAATGTTTCCAGCTTTACGTCAGCTAAATGGGCACAGTTTCCATTAAAAGCGTGAAAACTAAAACATCAGATGTACAGCACCAGGTAACGAGGCGTATCTGAAAGAATCTGCATATTCTGTTACTAGACGTGTCTATTTTTGGGTTTTCTACGTCTTCTAGAAAAGGCTTAGTGAGGCGTTTTATAGACTTTTTAGCTATTAACGTAGTGTTTACGTTTTTTGCTCATTACATATACACAATATCTACTTAAATATGTTATGCAAAGAAAATTCTTTTGATCTTAATTTAAAAAAAAAAAAAAAAAAGCTCAGGTACATATGTTCGTTTTTAATAAAAACGACACACAACTAGTCATAACCTAGTGAGTGCAGACTCACTTCCAGTTACTTCAGAAGGCCTTGTGTACAGATGCACGCTCACGCAAAGGTACGTTCAATATATCGACAAATCACCGAGGCTCTTTTTAACCACTGCAAACAACTAAGAACTCATCAAATAACTACAAAACTAGACCAAAAAGTTTCACAAACCATTTTTGGTGGAAACTGCTTTGCTCGGGTTGATCCAGAACAGAGCAGTAACCATCAACACAGTTAGGCGTATGTACATCCTGAAGCTTTCGAACGAGAATGGGGTGCTTTCAGGGCAACCGATTGGAACAAACAGTCGAATAATCTCTTTTATAGTGATTTTTATAAAACGTATTATTAAAAGTTAACTCATTAGAACTAAAAACTGTTGAGGTATAGACTAGGCATCTCATATGGCCAGGGGTTTATTTACAAAACGGCTGGAATGGAGCGTTCTCCATCCGTTTCGATGTGGAAAGGCTTTGCATGTGCAGCAGGTTTAGGTCGACGCTGCGATGCAGCTGAACGGGCGGCTTTGGGGTCAGCAGGTTGCATCTACGCCTGAGGAACCGCGAGGAAACGGCCGAGGCAGAAAGTCTAAAAATGTGACCATTTTTAAAAGGTGCTTTAGACACATCTGAGGTTCTGAGACAATACATTCATTCTGCGGTTAGAGGCACAGCCGAGGAAACGACAGAACGAGAGAAAGTCAAAGAGAAAGAGAGAGACAGTTCTGCTCTAGTGTTTCTTTTCTCATCTAAGGCACTGAAAGACTATGGCACATGAAATAACACGTCACAAAACCAGCACGTTCTTGATTCACAGTCGCAGAAAACCTAAAGGCGAGAGAAAGAGAGAGAGACACACTGACCCTAAACAGACCTACGTACCCTCAAGATAAAGAAAAACCTCACGGCTAAGTGTTAGCTTCGCCACCGGCAGCCGTCTGTACACACACACACACACACATAAGAATGTGGTGGTCCGGCTGGGTCTGGGGTGAGGCTGACGCTCTGCTCTTAGATCTCCTGCAGGGAGTGACTGATCTCAATTCTCTCTCTCTTCACCGCCGGTTCGCTCATACTCCTCTCGCTCATCCTCGACATGTCTCCATCGCTGGCCAGATCGTCTGAGAATGAGGCATCTGGGAAAGGAAAGGAGAAGGATGTTGGAATACAGAGCAGAGGAACCTTCCAAATGAGAAAAAAAAATGTTGGCATCAAAATCCGTTACCTTTCTCCATGAGTGATGGCATCATTGAACTGAGGTCACTGAACTGAAAATTTAAAGAAAAGACAGCTTTAAAATTTAAAAACATGCCTCATTTTTATTACATTTTATAAAACAGTTAGTTCCTGTCCTTGATTCGGATTGGTCAATAGCTGTGTTTTATTCACAATGGTTCTGTGCATCACTAAACAACACCCTTAGCAACCACTCTAGGCAACGTAAACATATGTTTGATCTCATTGTTCATTGAAGCTTACTGTATTAAGTAGAAGAGTATTGTGAGAAAGAGATCGAGTGAGCGAGTTTATTACCTGCATTCAGATTTAGCATTTTCCTTCAGGTCAGTCCTATGTTCATAATAAAAACTCTGTTTAAATGTCCGATGTATTATCTTGTCCTTTTAACAGTTAAGGGGTTTTCCCGTGACTGACAGCGCTAGTCAAAGCATTTGTCAGTTGCATCTTGTTCCGTGTTCACAACAGTTCAGTCTTTTCAATGTAAAAGTCTTCGCTACTGACTGACACTCATATAGACAGTCTTTGCTGCCATCTAATGGCGTAATAATGTAACTTCTGTTGCTGTTCACGGTCAGGGACTATTTTGTCCGGTGGAAGGAAGGTTTTTAGTGATTTTACTTCATGAAAGTTGCATTGATATTTTTGGCTTTAATATTTGTATTGTGTGTAACCGTTTTATAAAAGCAATAAGGTAATATCGCGAATAAGTCACGGCTGAAGGGGTTGCAGGCACTCTGTTTCGCGTCGTGCCTAACAACGCCCTTCAGCCGTGACCTATTCACGATACAGCACAGCCTCTCGTACCTTACTGCTTACACAAAAACTATTTGAAACCAATTCAATATTTATTATGTCAAAATGATTTGCTTGTGCAAATTTTGAAAATTTCAAAAAATAAATGCCAAAAATAAACATGTACCAAATGTTAGTGTACTTTGATAATTAGTTAGACAAAAGTGTAAGGTAAATATCACTTACAAGCATAATATTTGTTATTAATTATTTAAATAATTAATTATCTCCATCTAGATATTTATTATATAATATAAATACAATTATTATTAATATTAATATATAGAGAGATAGATAAAGATATTCAACCATATGCCAAAAAAAGTCACTTCAGCCTCAGAATTCTATTAAACACAATACATCATTTGAGAAGAATAACAATAATTTGATGGCGCATATTTATATATACTGTATATATGCTCTTGGACATTGTTATTTAAATAAACTAGCCTATTTCAGCTGTGAAAAGTGTGTATTCAGGGAGTTTATTTTCTTAGTCCGCAGGGCCAAAAGAAACACATGCATGTGCTCAACACTAAACACAAGCAGTTAGATTAATGCGTGAAAGTCTGAAATATTAAACCATGGAGTGGCCAGATCTCCTCACCTCCCCCATGACAGCAATGGGCGTCTCTCCGGTTGCATGGGCGACACGGTGTTCTACCAAATAGAACATGTATTCATCATAGAGCAGACGGATGAGGTGGAAGGAGCCAAAGCTGGCGGCCGAGCGCAGAGTCAGATCTCTGATCACCATGGAGCTGTAACCAGGGCAACAGAGAGTTTCATTACAAACTACCACAACAAAACCACAACACCCGCCACACTTAGAGAAGCCACAGATTAAAGCGCTGGTTTCAATCAACTCTCTTCACAAGAGAGGCCTGATGAAATGTAAATGGAAGTGAAATAAATGTAGTTAAAAAAACTGCATTATTTGAGAAGAAAGAGCCCATCGAGTGTTTTTATAGAGAGCCTTGTACCTGTAAAAGGACCACTTGAGCAGGAACTGGCGTGCAGCGCGAGGGAAGCTGGGACTGCCATCGAAGGGTTTCAGCACCTGGTTGACGACGTTATCCAGCCAGGCGGCCCACTGATCCAGAGAGCTCTGCTGCTGCAGTGTCACCTTAAAGTCTTGCTCCAAACGCTGGACGACACTCTCATCACACTGGCACACCCAGGACGCCTGCTCCTGTGACAAACACACACACTCAGAGTGAGCCGAGAAGCAACACATGCCTTATAACCTCCAAGAACCTGAAGAAGGAAGGCAAAGTGTTTATGATATTCTAGCAGATGGTGCAAAGAGAGAGACAGACCTGCACGTTAGCAAAGTCCACTCTGTTGAGGTCACTGAGCATCTGGTTGATCTGTGAGGTGTTCTGCAGGACGGCTCGAGCCGCCTGAGCCAGATGATTCAGAGAAGTGTAACGGCGCAGGGTCTGCGCAAACGCACTCACTACTGCAGCCTGCGCAGACGGCATTAACCACTTGATTAACACAAAAATATCTAACCCTCACATCCTGTATGGTCAGTAACCAAGGTTAACCGAAGCACATATACAAAAACTTCATAGGTACAATCCACAAGCATAGACGTTAACCTAGCAATGTTTTTAACACATTTATACACAACTATTCAAAAGTTTGGGGTCAGTTATTTTTTGTTGTTGTTGTTGTTGTAGTAATTAATAATTTTATTCAGTGAAGATGCATTACTTTGAGCAAAAGTGACAGTAAAGATATTTTGGTTGCACTTTATTTTAGTGCATGCGCTTTCAATGTACTTACAGTGTACTTACCCACAAAAGTACTGAGTAATGTAAGGAAACTACATGGGCTAAAGGATTAGTTCACTTTAAAATGAAAAGTACCTCAAGCTTTACTCACCCTCAAGCCATCCTTGGTGTATATGACTTTCTTCTCTTTGCTGAACACAATCAGAGATATATCAATAAATATCCTGATGCATCCGAGCTTTATAATGGCAGTGAACGGGGTCAACGTGTTTGAAGCTCAAGAAAGTGTCTCCATCCACATCCATCCATCATAAACATACTCCACACGGCTCTGGGGAGTTAATAAAGGCCTTCTGAAGTGAAGTGATGCATTTGTGTAAAAATAAATATCCATATTTAACAAGTTATAAAGTAAAATAACTAGCTTCCGCTAGACCGCCTTCCGTATTCAACTTAAGGAAAAAGCCTAAAAGACGTTACGTCAGTTGCGCTTGTTTCGTAAGTTGAATAGAGAAGGTGTAGGAAGTAGCGTAAGTGTTTTGAACTGGGAGAGGTGTTACACTTTCTTCGTAAGTAGAATACAGAAGGCGGTCTGGCGGAAGCTAGATATTTTTTTACACAAACGCATCACTTTACTTTAGAAGGCCTTTATTAACCCCCTGGAACCGTGAGGAGTATGTTTATTATGGATGGATGCACTTTCTTGAGCTTCAAACTCGTTGGTCCCATTCACTGCCATTATAAAGCTTGGATGCATCAGGATATTTATTAATATATCTCCGATTGTGTTCATCAGAAAGAAGAAAGTCATATACGCCTAGGATGGCTTGAGGGTGAGTAAATCTTTGGTTGATTTTCATTTTAAAGTGAACTAATCCTTTAAGGTTAGGTTTAGGGGTAGGTTCAGGGTTAGTACCTAGTTATTACCCAGTTAATGTCATTACTACAATAAGTACATAGTATGTACATGTAAATCAGGACTGTAAAATAAAGTGCTACTGATATTTATGTTACAATAGATTTGGTAACACATTTTGTTACATGTTACATGTACATACTGTAGTAGTAACAGTAAATTAAGCATAATTAAACGCAACTAGCCCTAAACCAAACCCTAATCCTAACACTAACCCTATAGTAAGTGCATGTTGTTAATAATTATTACTCAGTATTTAAATGTATAATTACACTGTAACACCGACACCTTAAAATAGTGTTATCAAAGATTACTATTTCAACTAAATTCTCTTTTGAAATAAACATTGTTACAAACGGATTTTAACATTGAAAATACAACTACTACTACTACTACTACTAATATTTGTTTCTTGAGCTTCAAATCAGGACATTAGAATGATTTCTGAAGGACCATGTGACACCGAAGTAAAAAAGAAAGATTGTCATCCAAGGAATAAATTACATTTGAAAATATATTAAAATAGAAAATTATTTGAAATCGATAACTAAAATTATTTTACAACATTACTGTTTTTACTGTATTTTTGATCCAATAAATGCAGCTTTGGTGATTTTAAGAGACTTGTTTAAAAAACTAAATCTTACTGACCCCAAACTTTTGAACAACAGAGTACGGAATTA